>JAJAGP010001660.1:0-13962 GCA_025084515.1 Ancistrus triradiatus | reverse complement strand
GTAGGAGGATGTTGGAGATGGAGCTGCCAGGCAAGAGACGGAGAGGAAGACCAAAGAGGAGTTATTTGGTTGTGGTAAATGAAGATATGCAGGGAGTTGGGGTGAGAGTAGAGGACGTGGAGGACAGGGTGAGGTGGAAACGTTTAACTCGCTGTGGTGACCCCTGATAAAGGGAGAAGCCGAAAGAAGAAGAAGAAGAGGAGGTGAACCACGTGACCGTGCCATGGTGAAAGATGGGGAAACATCTAAATTTTATGGATTATATAAGAAGAATATCTGAGCAGATTGTTGAAGTCCAATATACAAGATCTATCTTCACTTTTGGCATTGTGTCCATATGTTAACTAGATACACTCAATTAGATAGATATATGGATAGATAAATAGGACTTTATTGATAACAAAGGAAATTGCAGTAGGCAGAGGTAAATATGGGCATTTACCTTTCCCTACTCATATCGGTTGGCATTTAAAGGTCCAATTTAAAACTATTATCTGTGTATATATGTTTCATGTCTAAAATATGTGTAAATTCATTTTATTTTTTCCTATATATTGTCTAATTTCTGTTAGTTTGCATTTACTTGAAATGATGTGAAGTGTTTTCTTTATGCTCCCCTTTATGTAGGATTTTTTTCCTTGTTCAAAACAGTGCACATTTACACGCACTTAATATTTGGATTTCTGCAGTTATCTTATTATTCATGTAAACAGTATACTCAGATTTCTCATATTGGATTAAGGCCTAGAAATCATACCTTGAGAAATCCGATAAAGAGAGCTGGATTTTACCTCAGTAATCGGATTTCTCAGTACATGTCTACCCTTAATCTAATTTCAGTCAGTTTTCTCAGACTGTGCATGCACACAATCGTAGCCCAAAAGTGGCTAGCAGAATCAAGCATGGTTGCCAGGTCCGTTTATTCTAAGAGACTTTGCTTTTTTTGGGCTTGATTCCACAGACCTGTTTGCTTATTCTTTTGCAGGATCTGGCAACCCTGGAATCAAATGCAGCATCAGCAAATTGGCTACCAAACACTTTTGAGGAGACTTTTTAATGCAGTATATGCTTGAGATAGATAGTTATTTAATTATTGAAGTTTGTTACATGCTTCTGGTAGGTTGCAAAGGAGAAGTCCAATTAGTGACCAAGTCATGTAAACCCAGAGCCTTCCCATTATCGGATTACCCAAATGCATGTAAACTCAGTCATATTACTGACAAAATGTGAATGTCTGCAGTTATCGGATTAGTAAGTGCCTGTAAATGCCCTCTGTGAGCTTTAACTTTAACAACATTGGCCAAAAGTTAAGGGACATACGCGTACATTAATTAATGTATAGTACTAACAAGACTAAAGTAGACCACAAATGGTTAAAGATTGAAAACCCCACAGTCAAACAAAGAGGTCATCCCCTATGCACAGAGACATTTAGTGGAATAAAAGGTGAAGAAATAGTGAATGATTGCACCATTTTGAAATGTTATGCTTCGTCTTCATGTTCCTCATTTCTTCTCAGCTTCCCGCGGTATTGATTTATTAAACTACTGAATCATCGTTGTTCCAGAACAAGGTCTCTTTTGTCAGCACATTGGAATTTGCACAGTTTCACAGAATCAGATTCGACTGAGAAGTAGATGCTTATATCTCTATTTCTGCTTAGATAGATGCCATTGAGGACATCTGAATGCACTGAATAATCTTAGTACTACTGCAAAATATCAATACATTTAAATGCTGTTAAGGACTACAGGGTGTGCTAAAGTCATTGGCATCCCAGGCACTGACTTCTAAGGCACAGAAAGTCTGGTGGGGAACAATAAACTCTCCATGGGCATCATCTGACTCAGCAATGAAACTAGAAACAAACATAATCAGTGACTCCAAACACATTAATCTCATGGCTGAAATCACAAATGCACCCATTACCTAACTACACTCATTATAGAAATTATTAACACACAGTCTGGATGCCGTTCAGTACAGTCAGCAGCTTGTGTATGGTTACTGTTTGCGTGAGGTTTGGCACGTCCTCTGAGAATTGACAGTTTCATCTCACCTAACAAAACATACCAATAGCTAGATTTGTTACTCTAAATTGCATTGGGGTGTGAGTGTGCCATATCCTGCAATGGGCTATATCTGAGTACAAACAAAAAAACAAACATATTGGATACCTCATGATTACATGAGCTGTGTAATCTGATTATTGATTATCTGATTATTAAAACCAGAGGCCGTATTCATGAACAATCTTAGTGCTGAGAGTAGCTCCTAGTGACAAAATTCAAAGAAAAAGCTTCAAATTGTGGGTGTCTCCCTCAAATTTAGGAGTAGATCCTAGTAATGATACAAGTTATTCATAAAGCATCTTAACCCCAGAAAGAGAATCTAAGGTGAAAAAATTTAAGGAGGCTTAGGAGGAAAAAAATCCGGAAAGGCGACGACAGAAGAAATGTTCTGCAAACAGTGAGATAATCAAACGCAACCGATTAGATCATGCAGGAATAATGTTTGTGGTTGACCTTATTAGAGATGGGCTCACATCTCCTACCCAGCACAACAATGGTGTTACGCTCAAAATGATTTCCTTAGGAACAGCCCCAACAGTTGATTACCCCAACGTAGATTAGACACGGAAGCAATCATACTTGAGAAGAGCGGAGCCACATTGTCTCCAGTTCATAAGCTATCCAAAATTACGTAGGCTGCAAAAATGATCAGCATTGTAAATACACTGCGTGTGTGGGATTAGTGTAAAATATGCAGAAGTAGCCAATGGCTATTATTTCAAAGGCTTTACAATATTTCCCTAATTAAGAGTGCGTTTGTGTGTGAGAGTGAGAGACGAGTGATGGGAGTGAGAACCAATCACAATGTTCAAAAGCATACACCATATCTAGCAAACGAATCAACCCTCAATGAGACAAGAAGGTTGCAGTGATTTTTATCAGAAAAGGATCTCTGAATGCATACTAAATCAATCCCAGAGGCAGATGGGCTAAACAGAACAGGACAAATGAAGACTGAAAATGTTTCTGCTCCAATAAATCTTTCATACCCAGCTGTTGCTTGCAGATTGTAGTGTCAGAATATGACGCAGGTCTTTAAACTGTGTGTGTCCGCCCTGTCCAGGGGTGAATTCTGCCTTTTGCCCTATGCAACCATCAAGTTGGGTTTATAGCGTGTTCGTAATGTATGCGTTTGGAAACATGGTTGCCACAAATAAATAAATAATCAGAACATCATGCTTTCATACATCAAGCTTTTATACAGCCTTACCACACCGACACAAATGAACAACACACTGGCCGGATGCAAGCTGATCTTGTAACCAAACTATTTGCTTTGTACGAGAGGCGCCATCTAGCGATCATTATGTGTCAATAACACCATCCTCATATAAACACTGAGCGGTCTTTTTGACCGCTCTAGCGGCGCTTTAGGTAGGTAATCCTAGCGTGGGGCTACTAGGAGGAGGTCCCAGCGGTCAAATGCCCTGGCGCTCGGCAGTTCTAGGTATATCCAGGTCAAACCGGCCCGGCGCTTCTAGTGTTAAGTGGCTATAGAACATGAAAGTGTGTGTAAAATATAGCAGGCATATAATATAGTGGCAGGACAACCAGGAACACTGCTTACTTGGAGCCTCTGTTAGCAGTTACACAGAAAAATAGATAGTCCTTAAAAGGGCTGGGTGTAGTGCAATGCTAGACTAGGCTTGGCTCTAAGATGATGAAGGGGGAAGCTACACAGACAAAACGTTCTACGTTAGTCTACGTAGTTGGAAATGAGCTTCACAAACTATCCTTCTTACCTGGGTCTCATGGAGCCGTCGGGATTGTTGAAGATTGAACCAAAAACTTTCAAACTTGGATTCATCACTCCATAATACTCTTTTCCACTGATGTTCATTCCAGTCTTTATTAGATTTGGCATATCTTAGCTTTTTTTGGCAGCTACCCTTTAAAGAAAACCATTCCAGATCATGAACAACAGGCTTTCACAATCTCATATATATGTATAGAAGGACTATAAAAGGAGATGTCTATATACAGTATGTAAAGAATATATAAATATGTCCTTTTATAGTCCTTTTATACATATATATGGGATTGTGGTAGCCTAGTGGTTAGGATACTCAGCTATTGACCAGAAGGTATATGGTTCAAATCCCACCTCTGCCAAATTGCCATTGTTGGGACCTTGAGCAAGTGAGCAAGACTTTAATACAATGGTATATCTAATCTAATGGTAGCCCAAGACTTTTGCACAGTACCGGACATCCACTACATAGCGATTTGTCCTGCTCTTTGGAGTCAACAACAGAGAAGTTCAGATGCTTAGCTCTTAGCTTTGTCATAATGCAAGTGATCCAACACTAGCCAGAACAAAATCTTTGTAAGCCATGTGTGGAGTTACTCAGATGAAGGGTGGCCTGATTCTAATGAACCTTCTTATGGCACAAGAAGGAGAGCTAAAAGTTTCAGAACTAGGCACGCTACAAAATATGCCTGGGTAGGCATTCCAAAATGTATTTGCACATTTGTAAGCACTGAAAAGAGAATTTTGCAAAATACAGTATGTCCCCATTAAGATCCGTCTCACTCTGGGTTCTTTGTACCTCAGCTCTCTTTCTTTATGCATGTGGTCAATGAAGTGCACCAGAAGTATGTCCCCTGTGTTAATGTGGTATGATGGCAGAAAATAGGTCAGTGCCTTGTTATGTGCATATAGTGATGAGTAGTGAGGATGTGAGGATGTCAGGATGAGGGGGTTTGTCTTTAGAATCAACCAAGTTATTGCTCAGGGTGAAGAGAACACGAGAAGACAACCATGTCAGTATGCCTATAGTATGGATTGTGCAAACAGTTTATTGAATTTGTTTCGTTTGCAGATTAATAGCAGACTGCAGATGCTGGAAATGAAGATTCACTGGCACAGTATGGTTGCTGTGTTTCTGATAGGAACTATGGCAGAGGTAAGACGTTCTACAACATATCAGATGAGATACTTGAGCTCTTCATTATCATCCCTTCATTAGTTTGCCTATTTAGTAGAGCCCTAACTATAGGATTTCTGAGATACTGGTTTTGATATTTGAAAATGGATAATGATATATTGGCCAATTTAGCTATTTGCATCAACAAAGGTTTTCCCCTAACATTTGCTATGTGTAGTTATTTAAGAGTCTTCACCAAAATAACATGATATATTGCCATTTAAAAAAACATATATTATTTGCATGAATAAAGTGTTAGATATAAATACATTATAAATAAATAGTAATAATAATAGAACAAATAACAAACTTCAGTATATTGAACTTTTGATACAGTGGGACAAAAAAGTGTCATTGGCATGCTGGAAGATCCAGCCACGTTCCATCTTCAATGCTCTCACTGATGGAAGGAGGTTTTGGCTTAAAATCTCACATTACATGGTCCTGTTCATTCTTCTTTTAACATGGATCAGTCGTCCTGTCCCCTTTGCAGAAAAACAGCCCCAAAGCATGATGTTTCCACCCCCATGCTTCACAGTAGGTATGGTGCTCTTGGGGCGCAACTCAGCATTCTTCTTCCTCCAAACACGATGAGTTGAGTTTTTACCAAAAAAGTTCTATTTTGGTTTCATCTGACCACATGATATTCTCCCAATCCTCTTCTGGATCATCCCCTGGCAAACTTCAGACGGGCCTGGACATGTACTGGCTTAAGCAGGGGGACACGCCCGGCACTACAGGATCTGAGTCCCTCTCGGCGTAGTGTTACTGGTGGTAGCCTTTGTTACTTTGGTCCCAGCTCTCTGCAGGTCATTCATCAGATCCCTCCGTGTAGTTCTGGGATTTTTGCTCACCGTTCTCATGATCATTTTGACCCCATGGGATGAGATCTTGTGTGGGGCCCCAGATCGAGGGAGATTATCAATGGTCTTGTATGTCTTCCATTTTCTTACAATTGCTTCCACGGTTGATTTATTCACACCAACCTGCTTGCCTATTTGTAGATTTCACTCTTCCCCAGTCTGCTGCAGGTCTTCAATTTCCTTCCTCTTTGGTCTTGGCCATGGTTGAGTTTGGAGTCTGACTGTTTTGAGGCTGTGGACAGGTGTTTTTATACAGATTATGAGGTCAAAAACAGGTGCCATTAATACAGGTAACGAGTGGAGGACAGAAGAGATTCTTAAAGCAGAAGTTACAGGTCTGTGAGAGCCAGAAATCTTGAGTGTTTTGCGGGTGACCAAATATTTATTTTCCACCATGATGTGATTACCTTCTTTCGCGAAGAATGTACAACACTTTCTGGGTTTTGCTAATTTCTATTTATTCTAATTTGTTTCTGAAGTCCAAAGACGAACATGTCTTTTAGGCAGTCAAAGGCAGCCTTTATCACTGCCCCAATCTTAGCCCATCCTTCACCTTGAATATCATGGTGGAGGTATATGCATTGGACATGGCATATGTCCTGGTGCCAGGGCAATCCATCAAACATATGCCTCATTATTGCACAAGTTCACTCCCTCTGAGCACAACTATAGCATAGGAGACTGATAACTTTTGACAAATAAACTTGCTTTGGAGGAATGATGGCATTGGTTGAAGGGTTCACACTGACCACCACATACTGTAGTAACAGACCCAATCTCCATCAAGTCCACCGGCCATTGTTCTTGTCCAAGTTCACTAGTGCATTCTGTGTTGAGTTTAGAAATTCAAACGTTGATGCTCTGTTCCATGTCCACTCACCTTAGCCCGATGCACCTGTCGTGCCTGAACCTATTCTGCCCACCACCTGCTTTGCCAGCGCCATTCACTAGGAGTTCATGTCAACCTTGATCGTGCCCTTTGCCAGAATCACATTCCGCTCCAGTGCCTGTCTGACAGAAAATATGACCTGAGCCGTTCTATGTCTATCTTATTATCTGGATGCATTTGGCTGTCAGCTCTGGTCATTCAAGCTAGGGAAGGACATATCAGCTTCAATCACTCAGCTGCCCACCATGTTTCAAATCACTCAGCTCATATTTCAACATGCGCTCTGGCTCTATGAAATTCCAGAGTTCTCACCAATCGGGGCCACCAGTTTACCTCTACAGTTTGGCAGAGATTTCTGGAAAGATTGGGCATCTCTGTCTGCCACATCTCAGAAAATAATCCCTAGTTAAATGGGCAAAGTGAGCAAAGAACGCTGCATCTGTTTTCAGGACAATCCCTCTGAGTGGTGCCAATTTTTCTGCTGGCCCAAAATTGCCCCAAACCTTTTTTCTTCACTCATGCAATGGTCTCACTCACTTCCAGTGCATGCTGGACTACCCACCACCCTTTGTTCCCTGGCATCCCTTGCCCACCAGTGCCCTGGCAGTGGACTCTCACACCAGGTGGAGTGAGGCAGTGTGAAAACAGGTGTATCACCACAGTGCCCAAGTGCTGCGACACTCCAAACTTTGGGTGGAAACTACATCCTAATCTTTGCTCATACCTCATACCTCTTTGTAGTATCCTGCAGACTCATGTTCCCTGCTCATCACTTCCTCATTCTGATTTGGCTTTTTTCAGATTCACGCACCTGTCTTCCCTTCATTAGTTCACATTAGCCCTCATTGCGAAGCTTCACATTCATGCGTGCTGATTCTGAGCGTTTCTCTTGTTCACCCATTCCCCATGATTACCTAGCCTACACTCACTGCCTGTCTTCCCGAACAGTACACCACAGCATGCACCTCTGGACCTGACCTACATTCTGACAGCCCAGCATTTACCACCTCGTGATTGGACTCTTGCCTTTGGTTTGCCCTGTTCTGTTTGTGTGAATTACCTGAATAAACCTCTGTCTGACTGACTTTGTGCGTTTGTCTTCCACTCGGTGTGTGGCCTGACATAAAATATGTATTGTACAATCATGTTTTGTGCAAATATTCATATATTAGGTAAAACACACAAGTTAATCAACATTGGAATAGACATAAATGAGAGAAAATCAGAGTTCAGATAACAATGTAGATGTTACGATTTAACTTGAAGAAAGTTTCACACAACTTTGTACTTAGTATTACTATGTAATATATATGTTCTGCATACCATTTCTCCTAGTTTAGTAGAATGCAGTAGATGAATTGTGGGTTGAAACACAGTCATATCAAATGTGTTTTTGAAATAAAATCATGCCATATGTGTGTGTGGTCTGTGTACGTAGGTGGTGTGGTGTTAACGAGCACTGAGCCAAACGATACCCAACAACAGATTGTTCATAACATAGGAATCAGCCGGCACAAGATAGTGACTGCACAGTTCGAGTGCTATCAGAAGCTCATGAGGGACGACAACCAGCAAAGCAAGGTAAAATACAAATATTTAAATATTGTAATCAGCTTGTTGTTTAACCAGGTGATATCATTAAAAAAAACCCGAGAGTGTTTTTAGTGGTACCATCTGTGGATTTTGCTCATGGCCAACCAGGAAATACTGGTCCTGTATGCGCTTTATGTCATGGAATCATCATTTACGTGGTGCTTGAAAGTTTTGAACCCTTTTAGATTCACAAATTTTAAATAAATAGTATTACATATTAGTGAGTGGCAAAAGTGTGTGAACCTCTAGGATTAGCAGTTAATTTGAAGGTGAAAATTAGAGTCAGGTGTTTCAATCAATGGGATGACAATCAGGTGTGAGTGGGCACCCTGTTTTATTTAAAGAACAGGGATCTATCAAAGTCTGCTCTTCACAGCACGTTTGGTGGAATTGTGTATCATGGCACGAACAAAGGAGATTTCTGAGGACCTCAGAAAAAGAGTTGTTGATGCTCATCAGGCTGGAAAAGGTTACAAAACCATCTCTAAAGAGTTTGGACTCCACCAATCCACAGTCAGACAGATTGTGTACAAAAGGAGGAAAATCAGACCATTGTTACCCTCCCCAGGAGTGGTCAACCAACAAAGATCACTCCAAAAGCAAGGGGTGTAATAGTTGGCGAGGTCACAAAGGACCCCAGGGTAACTTCTAAGCAACTGAAGGCCTTTCTCATATTGGCTAATGTTAATGTTCATGAGTCCACGATCAGAAGAACACTGAACAACAATGGTGTGCATGGCAGTGTTGCAAGGAGAAAGTCACTGCTCTCCAAAAAGAACATTGCTGCTCATCAGCAGATTGCTAAAGACCAGAAGGCTATTGGAATGTTTTGTGGACGGATGAGACCAAAAAAGACCTTTTTGGTTTAAAAGAAAAGTGTTATGTTTGGAGAAAGGAAAACACCTTATCCCATCTGTGAAACATGGTGGTGGTAGTCTCATGGTTTGGGCCTGTTTTGCTGCATCTGGGCCAGAACGGCTTGCCATCATTGATGGAACAATGAATTCTTAATTATATCAGAAAGTTCTACTGGAAAATGTCAGGACATCTGACCTGAATCACAAGAGAAGGTGGGTCATGCAGCAAGACAACGCCCCTAAGCACACAAGTGGTTCTACCAAAGAATGGTTAAAGAAGAATAAAGTTCATGTTTTGGAATGGCCAAGTCAAAGTCCTGACCTTAATCCAATCGAAATGTTGTGGAAGGACCTGAAGTGAGCAGATAATGTGAGGAAACCCACCAACATCCCAGAGCTGAAGCTGTTCTGTACGGAGGAATGGACTAAAATTCCTCCAAGCCGGTGTGCAGGACTGATCAACAGTTACAGGAAACGTTTAGTTGCAGTTATTGCTGCACAGGGGGGTCACACCAGATACTGAAAGCAAAGGTTCACATACTTTTGCCACTCACTAATATGTAATATTGGATCATTTTCCTCAATAGATAAGTGACCAAGTATAATATTTTTGTCTCATTTGTTTAACTGGGTTCTCTTTATCTCCTTTTAGGACTTGTGTGAAAATCTGATGATGTTTTAGGTCATATTTATGCAGAAATATAGAAAATTCTAAAGGGTTCACAAACTTTCAAGCACCACTGTAGGCAAGTTGCCTGAGTCACAAATGTATTGTCACTGCCCAAAAAGGAATCAATGTTTGTTTGATGTCATGATTGCTACTTAGCAATAATCACCCAGTTGTTTAAGATAATTATATTGTATTGTACACTCACCGATCACTTTATTAGGAACACCTCCTTGTTTGTAAACTCACTACCCATTTTATCAGTTCTACTTACCAAATAGATGCACTTTGGAGTTCTAGATTACAGTGATGTAATCACAACTAATGTAGTCCATCTGTTTCTCTACGTACTCTGTTAGCACTTTTTACTCCATTCTCTAACAGTCAGGATCACCACAGATAAGGTGTAGTGACACTGATGTGGTGGTGGTGTGTTAGTGTGTTTTGGTGGTACAATTGGATCAGACAAAACAGTGCTGCTGGAGTTTTTAAACAATGAGTGCATTTACATGCACTTAATAGTCCGATAACTGCAGAAAATCAGATTAGGTCAGAGTATCCAGAAAGGGTTTGATAGCCGTTTTGCTGCCTTTAAGTCCATGGCGCATTAAAGTCAGGGGTTTCCAGATCCAGCGACAAAAGAAATGCTAAAATCAATAGAAAAGGATGTGAAATAAAGTCTTTAGAATACGCGAACCTGGCCACCGTGTGGAAGGGCTCGCACACATGCGCAGACTGAAAACACCAATTATAATCGTGTAACTGGTATACATGCTATGAGTAATCTGATTACTGGGAAAATTCCAGCTGTCCTTATCTAATTTCTTAATCTAACTTCCAGATTGGAGTATGCTGTATACATGACCACTTGATTGATCAGATAACTGCAGAAATGCGACTATGATCGGATTATTGAGTGCATGTAAACGCACTCAATGAGATACATCTACTATATTGCTCCACTTTGTAGATGTAGTGAGAGACAGCAGCTCATCTGTTGTTGCACAGTTTGTGTTAGTCTTTCTCTAATCCGTCATCAGTGCTCACAGGATGCTGTTGGCTCTACATTTTTGGTAAGTTTACTATTTTCAGTGTAGCAGTGACACTGAGGTGTTTACAAACTCCAGCAGCACTGTTGTGTCTGATCCATTCATACCAGTACAACACAGACCGACACATGTCAGTGTTACTGCAGTGCTCAGAAGGATTCACCACCCAACTAGTTCCTGATCTGTGGTGGTCCTGACTGTTGGTTTCCTGTCAGTTCTTGGTTGCAGTGACATTTCTATTTTGTGTGTTAGTAGCTGACTCAATATGTAACCGAACGTGGGATGGATGGCTGTGCTGGGACGACACGGAAGCCGGTGTCACCACTCAACAGCACTGTCCCGACTATTATCAGGACTTTGATCCTTCAGGTAAAAATGCTGCATACATCTAATGTCTTATGTGATCTTATGTACAATGTGTATTTAAATGATTTGCAAATAAAATGTGGTATGATTTGCATCTAGTTTATTGTACTATGCAAGCACATACTGAATTATATTAAACAAATTGAACACATGTGCAAGCTGGGAAAAGTGTGTGGATCACAATTACTAGCATCCCTGGATTTGTACATCTTTGTATCTCCATTTGCTAATAAACAACATTTAGTCTTCACCTATAACATCTTATAAGGTTGGAAAATAGAGAGTAAGGAGTTTGAGACCATTCCTCTCTACAGAATCTCTCCAGATCCTTCATGGTCCTAGATCTCCTCTGTAGCTCACCTCACAGATTTTCTATGGGGTTTAGATTAGGAGACTGAGAAGCTATGGCAGAAGCTTGATTTTGACTTCAGTTAACCATTTTATTGCTCTGAACATGTTCTTCTGCTGGAAGATCCTTGGACGACTCAGAGACAGACAGATTCTTGGCACAGGCAAACATATTTTGATTTAAAATACCCTGTTATTTAATGGAGTTGATGAGCCCATGTACCTAAATGAGGTCCTGAGGGCCTTTGGGGGACAAACAGCTACACAACCTAACAGACCCTCCAAAATACTTAACAGTGACACAGTGGGCATCAGATTCTTTTCAATGTAGCCAGGTTTGTTTTTACATCAAACCGTCCTTGAGTGTTTGTTGCCAAACAAATTGCTCAATTTTTGTTTCATCTGACCACAGAATAAAATTCCAGTCAAAGTCATGTTCTAACCTAGATGTTAAGGTACTGCACAATGGACCAGAAGGTCCAGGGTTCAAATCCCACCTCTGCCAGACTGCCATCGTTGGGTCCTTGAGCTAGACCTGTAACTGTTACAATTGCTTGGATTGTAAGAGCTGTAATTGCAGTTGTAAGTCGCTCTGGATAAGGGTGTCTGCTAAATGCCTAGATGTAAATGTAAATAGCGTTTAGCAAACTCCAGGCACTTAAGTTTGTGATTTGATGACAAGAAAGGCTTTTTCCTTGAAAACCTTCCAAATAATCAGTTAGCATGGAGGTGGCATAACATGTTAGTTTTGAAGAATTGGTGACTCGAAGATGCAACTTTTTTTTCTGTAACTCTCCAACAGTGATCATTGGGGATTTTTTTGCCTGTCTTGCCATCCTCCTCACTGTGCACGGGGATAAAATAAACCTCCTATATACCCCAGTGAAACAGGAAGGCAAATAAAGAAGCAAAATATGAATGGAAGAAATGCTTCAGTTACATTTTGCTTTTAATAATTTCAATAATTGTGCTATGTGGTTTTGTTAAAAATAATTCTTTCCTGATATGTTTATTTTCTAGACTAAATTTACTTCATATAATGTTTGAATTTTTTTCATTTTTCAATGTGAGGTTAAGCTAATTTCCCAGCAGGTGAATGTATTCAAACCCTTTTTACTCATCTTTCCCAGGGGTGAAAATAATTGTGTGGGCGCTTGTATATATGTGCAGTGGTACCTCGGTTTTTGATCACCTCGGACCTTGTCGAATTCGGTTCTCGGCGCCTTTTGACTAGAAAAATGTGTCTCGTGGTTTTCATCGTTTGCTTGGTACTTGGAAACTTAATTCTCGAATCACAGTTCATGAGTCGTGGGTCATGATTCAGTACACAGTGATTCAGGTTCACAATAGCACTCAGAGAAGATCTACAGTACTGTATTCTTAGTGCAAATAAGTCCTCATGGGTCCTACAAATGTTATTTTACAAGATCCAATCAACAGCAAAACAGGAATTGAATTCTCCAGAACACAGGCTGCAGATAGCTTAGCAGGTATGCTAGCGCCCAGAGTTCATCAATAGAGTAAGTGTTTTGCTTTTAGTTTTCACTTTCAGTTTATTACTCACTCAATTACAGGACATTTTTCAGCACATTATTCTAAAATAAGCATTGTGTTAATGATTTTGGCCAACTGTAGGTTAATGTATGTGTTCTATACATTGACTTACTTATCAGTACTTATCATGGTTTCCTTTCCATATCTCTGCTATGATACAGTATAGATATCTAGGTTTAATTAATTAAAGAAGACTTCATTAAAAATCATTAACAGTAATGGTAAAATAATTCTGTCTTTAATGTATGTACTTTCAGATACTTGAGTGCTGTGGTCTGAGGGTCTGTTTTTATCTCCTTTTTAATTTCTCTTTTATGATGCCACATGCTTTGCTCATTTATCTGAATTGATCATCATCTTTCCATCCCATCTTTTTCATCTCCATTGTGCTTTGTAGCTGCCGGAGGCTGAATAGCTTTAAATCTTGCAATAATAGGCATTTTCTTTTACTTCCACATAAGTGATAGGCTTGTAAGTAAAAAGCATGATGCATAGAAGAAACAGAATACCTGTCACTATCGTTCAGATTGCTCTGCGCTCAGCTCCAGGTCGCCACTAAGAAATGCTGTTTCAGCTACTACAGCCTTAAGAGTGACTTTGAGTGCGTTGGTTTAACTTAGCTTGTTCATGCTTTTCACAGAAATAGTCACCAAGGTCTGCATGGAGGATGGCCATTGGTTTGTACATCCAGAGAGCAACAGGACGTGGACCAATTACACCAGATGTAATGAACATGCTAAAGAAGGCAGAATGGTACGTCCGGAATGACAATGACAG
>JAJAGP010001659.1:66748-170629 GCA_025084515.1 Ancistrus triradiatus | reverse complement strand
ACGTGATGCTTGAGAGCAGCGTCGTGGACGACGTGATGCTTGAGAGCAGAGTCGACGACAACGTAATGCTTGAGAACAGAGTCGTGGATGACGTGATGCTTGAGAGCAGAGTCGTGGACGACGTGATGCTTGAGAGCAGAGTCGACGACGACGTGATGCTTGAGAGCAGAGTCGACGATGACGTGATGCTTGAGAGCCGAGTTGTGGACGAGCTGCTGGAGATCCCCAGAGGAGACAGTCTCTGGAAGGGTCTCTGTCTAGGATGCGGTCTTTAGAAAGGCCTCCGTCGACCTGGATGCAGCCACTGGGTGTGCAGACGCCCTGGGGGCAGCCACTGGAACAGCAGACACCCTGGGGGCAGCCACCGGAACTGCAGACGCCCTGGGGGCAGCCACCGGCACTACTGATGACCTGGACACAGACACCGGTGCCAACGTCCGAGACGTGGGAGCGGGCACGACTGGGGGTGACTCGACTGTCCATTTAGCCAAAGCCCGTGGTGCAGGAGCGGGCACGACCGGGGGTGACGTGACTGTCCGTGTCACAAAGGTGACTGGGCGTGACTGGGGGTGACTCGGAATCAGAGGGGTTGAATACGGAACCTGAATCGCCAAAAACCGACTTGCCGGACGTAACCCGTGCTTGCTGACGCCTGATCGAACAGGTCCGGCTGGTGGTGAGCTGGGGATCCAGCATATGACCAGCCAAAGCCGACCGAACAGGGCGGGTGTGTTCGAAAACACTGGAACCTGCGGTTTTGGTGTCCGGGAATCCCCGTGGGGAGCCAAAACGATAATCCAGCCTCTCCAAAAGCTGCCCCACGGTTCCAGTCTGAAGTAACGGCCATAACGGAGTGGCCCAGCTAAGGGCTTCACCCGTAAGGTGGAAAAAAACAAAGGATACCCTGGCATACTCGGTCTCCATGGGGTATACACTGAAATACCGAAAGCAGTCAGCAATAAAGGGGTGGCAACGGGCTGGATCACCGTTGAAACGGCCGGGGAGGAAGGAAAGATCGAGGACACCTGCCGTCTCCATTACGGCGGTTTATACTGTAACGCTAGGAGGCCAGAGGAACGAGGAGACGAACGCGGGTGTGAAAAGGAGGATCTATTAACAACAGGGCAAACAAAGGGAGACACAGAGAACGTAAAAAGGCGAGGACAGAAAATGGGTGGAAAACGTAAACTAGGCCGAAGCCGAAAACGGGCGTGAAACAGAAACCAAAACGGGTAGGAAAACCAAACTACACCGATGATGCAAAACGGGTGGAAACCAAACAAAACACGGAAGTGAACTGAGCAACCAGTACCTTAACGGTGACCAGGGAGACATGGAAGGGTGAGGCACGAAGGGACGTGACGAGCAGTGTGGCGCGTAGGGACGCGGCGACGAGCAGAGTGGCGCGTAGGGACGCGGCGCCGAGCGGAGCGGCGCGTAGGGACATAGAGTACACAGGATAAACCGCGAGGTGAGTCTCTCGCGGGCGGCCTTTATAGGAAGTCCCACGGCTGATTGTGATCAGAGTGATCACCGT
Organism: Ancistrus triradiatus; assembly: GCA_025084515.1. Lineage (NCBI taxonomy): Eukaryota > Metazoa > Chordata > Actinopteri > Siluriformes > Loricariidae > Ancistrus > Ancistrus triradiatus. The sequence goes on along the minus strand of JAJAGP010001659.1, from coordinate 169,092 downwards.
GGGGCTTCCTAGTTGGTCCGTATAACGGTGCGCGCTGCCGTGGCACGTGACAGGTAGCACGTGCTTTCAACTGATGAAGCAATTTTTTTGTATACAGAAGGCTGTTTGTATGCCAAAGGGCACTTAATGGATCAGTGTCTACATTCAACAGTGACACACAATAGAGGGCCTGCAGGTTTGGGGTTGAATTTCTGCAAATGGAGTTGGAGAATTAGTCAAAATTAATAGCCCCCTCACTTCTGTGAAGTACAGGCAGATTCTTATCCATCATGCTGTTCCACCAGAGAAGCATCTGATTGGTCCGATATTCATTCTAAAGCATGGCAATGGGTATTACTAAGTAATAAAGAACTATCTACAGAAAAAGAAGCACAATTAGTCCTACAGTAGGACTAGGAAACAACCTGAGAAAGTCTGGGATTACATGAAGAGACAGAAGCAAGTGATACAACAAAAGTCTTCAAGAGAACTGTAAGAATTCTCCAAGGAGCTTGGGAAAACATACCAGCTGAATATTTTCAAAAATGGCACACCAGTGTACCTAAGAGAAATTATGTTTCAAAAGCCAAGGATGGTCACACCAAATATTGAATTGGCTTATGTTGCTTCTGTTTGTCAAGTTTATTTTTGTAAAAGAACCGTTTGTAAATCTAAACTATGTCGTTTCCTACTGATGCACTAATAAAGAAAACTTAGAGAATATTCAACCTTTGGTGCCTAAAACCCTTGCACAGTAGTACAATTGACCAGATTAGACTGTCTATGCATGTATGTATATCTGAAAACAATAATTGCTGAAAGCCGTTTGAGCTGCTGTCATGTTCAGGACAAGGAGGGGAAATGGAGACAGACATAAGTGCAAGTGTGAAAGATTTATTTATAGTGAACATAATGCAAAACATAAACAGAACAAACAAAACTAATACTAAGCGTTACGGGTTCTCCAGGATGGTAAAAGGCGAACCCTAAAATAAAAGGGTTTTAGGATCCAAATGCAGTTAGCCCCAGATGGTATTAATGACCTGAAATAATAATAAATAAACACAAAAGAGAGAGTGCCAAAATAATGAACACTGTGCCAGCTATGGCACAGCGTGGAATCGAACTCTGATTGCTGGCGTCAGAGTCCTTGACTTTAACCACGCGTCTACTGAGGGACTCACGTGACTTGAATGCAACACGGAGCTTTAACCCGAACAGAAAAGCTCCGCCTAGCGCGAGCTTTAAAATAATGAAAATAGTGAGTGGATAGTTTTAACACGATCGCCAGTAACTGTGCTTTTACAAAAAGGAAGAGTGAGGCGAACGTGAGACAAATCGCTCCGAGGGGAAAAAAAGGAGCGATCGCTTTCTCTCCCTCTCTCACACAGAGACTGGTGTGACTTAACCGGCAGCTCGAGAGAGAAGAGAAAGCGATGACGCGCTGTAACGTGAAGCTCGCGGGCACCCGAACAGGCGCGGCGTGTCACGGTACTACGCATGCGAGCGCGCGGCAGAGGCAACGGCGTGCGCGACGCCGGCCACCATACCGAGCATGCGCAGCATGACCTGGACGCAAAAACAGAGAACGGGGCTTAAAAGCGACACTGCCGGTGAATCCCATTTCAGGGGCTGCGTCCTTCGAAGGCTGCATTTGAAGACCGATTGCGTCATAGCGCCGCGCCTAGGCTGTCCCATTTCGAAGGCTCCTTCGTATGCGGCCTACAAATGCGTCCTTCTTTTCCCTCAAAACGAAGGATACATCCGATGTATCCTTCGCGACCTACCATATCCCGAGGTGCATTGCGCTTGAGGGGAACTTAGGGATATCTCAACGATTGGCTGAGGAACATACATGATTTAAATGTAAGGATTTAAAAACGCGAACAGGTAAAGGTTAAAAAGCAAAAGCGCAACATTTTTTGTTTTGTTTTAGGGAGCAAGGAGCAAACGGAGACCTTTATTAAACTGCTTGAGGAAAAATAAATGCCAGTGAACTGCAGTGAAACGTCTCCTCCAATAATTGAAAAACCAAAAAAACAGCATATAAACTAAACTCAAAATTTCTGGCTCCATTATTATTAACAGTGAATCCCATTTCAGGCGCTGCATCCTTCGAAGGACGCGGTCTACGAAGGTGTGTGCTTGGAAGGCTGGGTAGACCGCGGCAAAGACGGAACCGAAATGAGACGGTCTACTCTGCATTGGATTTTCTGTTTGCGTCAGGAACCACCCGCCCGCACCGTATCACAAAACAGCAATAATTGTTATAATAATGTAGCCAGAAATTTTGAGTTTAGTTTATATGCTGTTTTTGGTTTTTCAATTATTGGAGGAGGCGCTTCACTGCAGTTCACTGGCATTTATTTTTCCTCAAGCAGTTTAATAAAGGTCTCCGTTTGCTCCGTGCTCCCTAAAACAAAACAAAAAATGTTGCGCTTTTGCTTTTTAACATTTACCTGTTCGCGTTTTTAATCCTTACATTTAAATCACGATTATTCCTCAGCCAAATCGTTGCGATATCCCTAGTTCCCCTCAAGCGCAATGCACCTCGGGATATGGTAGGTCGCGAAGGATACATCGGATGTATCCTTCGTTTTGAGGGAAAAGAAGGACGCATTTGTAGGCCGCATACGAAGGAGCCTTCGGAATGGGACAGCCTAGGCGCGGCGCTATGACGCAATCGGTCTTCAAATGCAGCCTTCGAAGGACGCAGCCCCTGAAATGGGATTCACCCAATTATTGCTGTTTTGTGATACGGTGCGGGCGGGTGGTTCCTGACGCAAACAGGAAATCCAATGCAGAGTAGACCGTCTCATTTCGGTTCCGTCTTTGCCGCGGTCTACCCAGCCTTCCAAGCACACACCTTCGTATACCACGTAGACCGCGTCCTTCAAAGGATGCAGCCCCTGAAATGAGATTCACCCTGCGTTCCAAATAAACAGAGCGCGAGCGGGGCAACAGCCTACCACTCAATGCGCGAGGACAACTAACAAAATAAAGAACCGGGAGCGACGACGGGATAAGAGGGAGGTGCTCAGCCGCCGCAGCAGCGAGTCGAAGGCCCCGGATGGCACCGGCGGAGCAGTGATGCAACATAGGGAACGCGAACAAAGGATCCTGACCCTGCTCTAGCGTCTAATTCCCTAGCGATTACCATCCGGCTTCCCAGCTGTACAATTACTGTTCCTCTTCAAAGAAACAGTTACCATTATTCCTAACGTAGAAACGTTTGCCGGTAACCGGCGAGCGTCCGCTGCAGCACGTCTGAGCCGGGTGAGGGCTCCGATGGGCGATGGTATCCCCATCACAGTGGATGGTGCGACACCGACTGAACTCAGGACGGACCTTATATACCTGAGTCAGTGGGTGTTGCCCATAAAGCAACCGAGCAGCTTAATGAGATCTGCAGGTGATAATAATAACGCGATCGCACAGCCTTCCTCATGCATGTGCGATCGTGCTGACTGTCAGGGTCTCAACCTGAGGAAAGAACGCCAACGCTACCCCCTAGCGTCGGAAAAGCAGGTGAGCCCCCGTAACACTAAGAACAGAACTAACAAGGAACAGCTAACTAGCAACATACAACACAACAAACAAGGCTAATTCTAACAGGTAACAAACAAAGAGCTAATAATCAAACAAAGCTTAAACATAGACTACACAAGGGAACAGAGACTAAACAAGAGCTAAACAAGATGGATACAAGCTGGATGGCTTGTATCATCGTTACAGCTTCAATGACAGTGTAATGATTCATTCTTTCATTCACTTTCCTATCTGGGTGGCAGCAGAGCTAGGGCCTTGCCAGCCCCACAGGGTGCAAGGCAGGAACAACTCTAGACAGGCACAACTCTAGACAGGCAGCCAATCCATCGTAGAGCACACATCATACACACACTAGCATTTAATAAATAGCAGGGTGTGGCAGAAGCAGGTGCAGTAGAGACACATGCAAATCTGTGTTCTCTGACACTAAACAAACATTGAACAGAATTTCCCTGGCACATATGCATATGTCTCCTACAAGGCAGAAAAGGTTAATCCTTCTTAACCCTCCGGTTGTGATTCCATTTCTGCAGTACCATTTGGCCAGGTTTCTTATAACAGGTTTCTTATAACAGTTATAAAGTATTAAAGAAACATTTGTAATCACCAACTGTGGAATTAAACATTTTATGCAACCAGATTCCTAGTCATTACCCTGAAATTTGCATTCATTTTAATACCATTCATTTTCTGCGACCAGTCAGAGCTGTGTCACAAATTTAAAGGAACTTTGTATGTTTGTATGTATTTTCTGGATAAAGTCATGAAGCCTTATGCTAGTTAGTTAATGGAAACCATAGTTATGATAGAAGAAAATACCAATTGTCCAGAATTGACTGGAATACCACAAGAGGGATAAATATGCACAAGTCTGTTATGTCCATTCAAGTTATGACACAGGTTTCCTACAAAAGCAGGGAGAAAGCTTTAGGCAAAGACTCTGTAGAAAGTATGGATTGGTTAGATCCCTATAGCAACTGTAATAAAAAAAAGACAAATCTAACAGTGACACATTTCCTATACTTGCAATGACTTACAAAAAAGTTTGATGCTGTGAATGCAGTACACAAAATGCAATTTCAATGTAAATGTACTTTTCAACACACTTACAGCATTTAGCAGTGATGTAGCATATGTGTACACCAATGTATATATGATAATAAAATGACACCAACGACATCAACACAACAATCTTCTATATTTTATTTGCGTACAATATTGTACCATATTTCTGTCTGTTATTCATGATTGTAGACTATTTTGTAACAATATTTTCCGTAACTTAGCGTTATTACGATTTTGATAACAAGCCTCAAACTACGATGAGTAACATAAAGAACCACTGCTTACAGAAAGTACCTGAAATCAAGTACCATCTTAAACTAAATAACATACCTTTTTTTTATTTCCTGATTCATCCATTGTGAGAACAATTGTTTCTATAGCAGTCTTTCTCAAGCCTATGTAAAAAAAGGTTAAATATATGAAGAATTCGGTTTACTATTTTAATATAAAAATGGCACCTAGAGACCTTCATTATTCACCACTGTTTTTGATTCTTCTGGTAACAATGAGTTAAAAGAGTTATGAGCAATTCACTTTTCAGTGAGCTTAATGTCACACTGAAAATGCAGGAAAATACAAAAGGTGAATCTCTTAGAACTCTTTTTACTCATCTTTGCCAAGGGTGCCAAAAATGTGAGACTGTACTGTACGTACTTACCATTTTTAAGAGAAATATTGCATTGTCTTTATTATGACCAGACATGCCCAGTGTTGTTTCCTGGTGGATTTCATTATACCAACTAATAGCAGGAAGGCAAACTTGCTTGCTGAGAAGTAAAGCACAGAGTACAATGAAAAATTGCAAGATTAAAAAAAATCAAACAAAATCACCCATGTTTTAAGATATCTGATGCAGATACAATACATTTTCCAGTTGGAAAATTAAAAAGGAAAAAAAAGGTAAAAAAATATAAATTAAATGTAAATATATATATATATATATATATATATATATATATACACACACACACACATATATAGATATATATATATATATATATATATATATATATATATATATATATATATATATATATATATATATATATATATATATATATATATATATATATATATATACACACATATATATATACACACACACACACACATATATAAACAAACCCTGTGTGTGTATATGTGTATATATATATATATATATATATATATATATATATACACACACACACACATACACACACTGGGTTTGTTATTAAGGGTCCATTCAAAAATGTAATTTATTCAGTAGAAAAATCACAATAGAATTGACTTGGTTTTTACTTTTGCCTTTTACATTTACACTAACACTAAATTCAAATTCTCTCAGGGCTACTTTAATAGCTAATGATAAATCACAAAGACCTTTAATACAACACAGCATTGAATCATAGAAAAAGTCATTGGTGAGTGATGAAAAAAAAGATAAAGCAGGTAACACTTACCGTTAAAGCTTGTGGAAAAGTTGATCTCAGCTCAGAACAACATAAAAGTCTGTCTTTCTTGTTGACTAATGTGACTGTGCACTGAAGTGGTGCACTTTTTAATGTCAAATTAATCTTTTACAGAGAAAGTAGATACAAATATTTAATTCAAAGACCTTTCTCATCTAGGTTAAATCTGAAACTGGAGAGCCAAGACTGAAAGTACAGGTGTAAAACACAACCAGAAAGTCCAGCCCATTCATGTTCACACAGGACAATGGCACAGTCACTGCTCATTCAGTTTCTCTATGTCCCACTTTACGAACTGCTCATTTCTGAATGTTATATATCCTCGTAAAACCTGATAATTAATTTTTGTCCTCTGTGGGGGACATGAGTTCACAAAGAATATTTCAATAACCATGTAATCTACAGAGATAAAAGCTGACGCGCCATCTAGAGGACATCTTGGCCTTTACACTGATATATCATTTGTAGGGGTGTGTCATTTGTAACCAGAGGTCTGCTTTTTCAAATTGGCTGCAATCTCAGCAGCCACGTTTTAGGGACGCAAGAGAAGTAAATTGTTGAACAATATGTATTAATCATTTTTCTGAAGTCTATAATTGATATGTTTTACGTAGAAAACAGTTTTAGCTCATTTTCATAGCAGTTTTATGTACTGATTTGCACTTATGTTTAACCACCAGAGGACTGTTTTTAATGTCCTCTGTAGTGGACATTGGGACTTACTTTTTGAACTGATGCAGAAGGGAAACACAAAATATATAAAGAAAATTGCTATACCATGTCCTATTGTCCCTTATAAAGGACATTTGAAGTGTTTTTGAAAAAAAAAAATCCTTGTGACATGTTTTTTTTTTCATCTCATAGACTTATTTTATTTCAAAATTACTGAAACGATCAAACTTTAGTGTTTCTGGGTCTCAGGAGGATATGATATCATACATTACATCCACAATTACAGGTATGCCCCATTTAACGTCTGCATTACAACCGTTTTATTCTAAACAATGATATTAATTAAAACACTATATGAAAACACTTAGTACAGTACTCTACTTTAAAATACAGTAATATTTATTTTTGTATCTTTAGTAAAATTTGAAACAGTTAATGAAAACGCAAGAGTGGAACTCTAATGTATTTTTTTCTGCCTTTCAAGACTGCGATTCTCTTTTCTGTCAACAGGTGCCACAAGGGTTGCTCATACTAGTTTCTATCACTAAGATGTGAATTAGATGTATATAAGGCAGATTCTTATTTCCAACTTTAATTCATAAGACCTCAGCCGTTAAAGTGAACATCTGTTGATCGGATGGACGTTAAATAGCGCATACCTGTACATACCTGTACATCATAGGAACTCCATCTGCTATGAGTAACATTAGGACAGGCTTCAACTGGGGAACAACAGAGTCAATGAGTCCATATTCACTTCTTTTCATGTTTATATGTCATTAATGTCCATTATCAAGTTGTCTCTGGAAGTTCGTAACATACAGTGGCTCAATTAATTGGTCACGATGATAAATGTGATGTATTTTAATTACCTTTTATACTGATTATAGATCTGGTCTCCTCTATAAAATTTTGGACCATCTGAAAAAGTTAAATATGAAAATACAAAACACCAAACGTTGCTGTGGATAAGAGCAGCCATACATATTTGGTTCGGTTTGATGATTCCTGTTAATAATGACTTCTTGTAATGTGGGGCAGATCACCTCATCTGGATTAGAGCCCTTGGTTGGCATCACATGATGTGAACTGATCAGCTGATCTGAAAATGTGTGAGGTGAAATGGGAGATAATCTGGTGGATACACACAGAGGGCAGAAACTGTAGAGAGCACAACCATCTAGACTTGATGAACACCAGAGGTAACTGGGAACCAAGAAGACTTGACTTAATGGTGCCAGTGAACTGAAACGCAACTAAGTAATGGTCAAATCTTCTGTGAGCTCAGTATTGGGGACCAGTGCGCTACCTATTAAGTCACTTTCATATCCTGCCTCTGACAAGTCCAGATGGCTGTGCATTATACAGCTTCTGCTCCCTGTGGCTATGTTCACACAGTAAGTAAATGGCCCAAATCTGATTTTTTTTCCTCATACGTGACAGAGATGTGTTACCTGTTGAGGCAGTGTGAATGGAAAAATATCACCTTGAATCTAACATTTTCAGTTATGAGGATGTGGCTGCAATGTTAAAGGAAAAGAAAAAGCTTAAAAGTGACCAAGGACACAAACTAAAGAAATGGCCGTCGCTGAATAACATGCCCTTTTTAACATGAACATTAAAGCCTGTTACTGTTGACTCCATTTTGATTGTTTATCTGAAACTTTGCTCTTTTGTGCATGAAAATGGCGCTCATTGGACCAGGTGACCTTCGTCTATTTATCTAAAGCCCAATTCAACACACATGCCCATTGTAGGCACTTTCAACGGTGGACAGTGGTAGCACTTTGACTGGTCTGCAGCTATAAAGCTCTATAGTCAGCAGGGGGTGCTGTACAATAAAATTCTTATCATAAGTGGCAAATTTTCTGTGACCTATCCCACAGTGGCCCTTCTGCTGGCAGGATAGCATTTATTACCCTTGCATATCAACAGTGTTGCCATTTTAATTTTTTGTTTCAAAAGTCTCCACACATTCTCTATTGGGGACAGATTAGGACTGCAGTACCCATACCCTCTTCTTCCAGAGCCATGCCTTTGTAATGTGTGCTGCATGTGGTTTTGCATTGTCTTGTTTAAAAATGCAAGGACGGCCCTGGAAAAGATGACACCTTGAAGGCAGCATATGCTGCTGTAAAATCTCAGTGTATTTTTCTGCTGCCATCACAGAATTGTAAATGACTTTTGCCAAGGGCTCTGACCCAACCCCTTACCATGACAGAATCTTTCTTTGTGGAACATTGCTTTTCAACATTTCAATAATTTTCTTACATGTTTCTTGACAAACTGGAGATCCTCTGGCCATCTTTGCTCATCACAGACTCAGCCTTTCCTGAATGCTGTTTTGTACCAAATCATGATTACAATCACCTTTTTGAAATCAAAATTATTTTGTTATGTTTTTTTAATTTATTACTAGCTTTAAATTGCCCCCACCCCAACTTTTATGGAATGTGTTGCAGGCCTGAAATGCAGGAATGCAATGATTATTAACAAATGAAACTAAGTTGACCCGGCAAAACAAGAAATATCTTGGATTCATACTGTCTGCAATTAAATAAAAGTCAAAGTAAATGTAAGATACACTGTGTTTTATATGGATTTCCTATACTGTCCCAACTTTTTCTGAGTTGGGGTTGTAACAGATTTCTGTATTGCTTATTTATGTACAATCGTATGAAAAAGTTTGGGCACCCCTGATAATTTTCATGATTTTTCTTTATAAATCATTGGTTGTCCAGCTCAGCAATTTCAGGTAAATATATCATATAGCAGATGAACACCGTGATATTTGAGAAGTGAAATTAAGTTTATAGGTTTTACAGAAAGTGTGCAGTAATTATTCAAACAAAATTAGGCAGGTGCATAAATTTGGGCAACCCTTGTCATTTGAATACTTTATTGGAACACAAAATTAGTTTTGTAAGCTCATTTGACCCTTGATCTAAATAACACAAGTGAATCCAACTATGAGAAAGTGTTAAGGTGCATCTTCCTCTGAAGAGTGGAACATGGGAGGACTCAAAAACAACTCGGTCAAATGGCCCTGAAAAACAAAGGTTGTTTCAACACCATGGTTCAGGGAAAGGTTGACAAAGCTCTCATCTCAGAGATTTCAGCTGGTCCTGTTTTCAGACTGGTGAGGAACATAGTGAGGCAATGGAAGACACATAGGCCACAGTTCTAGTTAAGGAACTCCCGAACAGAGGGCCAGACCAAAGAAAAATCTTCAGATAGGCAGAGGGAAGGATGGTGAGAAACACAGTCCATTAGTCAAGCCACAGACCACCTCAAAGAACAGTGCGCGACACACAACTCATCTTGCGCAGATGGTTGTTCACTGTATCATCGTTCAACTATACAGCGCACTGTTGCACAAGTCAGGGCTGTATGATAGGAGTAATGCAGAAGAAGCCCTTTTCTGCAGACACGCCATCAAAACAGAGTCACTTGAAGTGTGCTACAGCACATTTGGACAATCCAGCTTCATTTTGGATAAACAGGCTGTGTTACTGATGAAAACTAAAATTTGAGTTATTGTGGACCATAACAAGGAGCGGAAAAAAAAGGACACAGGCATCCCAAGACAAAACACTTGCTACCCACAGTAGAATTTGGTGGCAAGTTCCATCACTGTGATGGGAACTGTGTGGCCACTGCAGGTACTAGGAATCTTGTTTTAAAGTTGAGGGGTCGCATGGATTCTCAGTTTAAGTATCTCCAGATTTGCTTGAGAACAATTTTCAAGAATCAGTGACAAAGTTTGCAACCGAGGCCAACGGACCCCCAAACCCTGCTCAAAATCTATAAAGGCATTCATGCAGAAGGAAACCAGTAAACAACGTTCTGGAATGGCCATCTCAGTCCCCAGACATGATATTACTGAAAATGTGGCTATTCCATTGCTCGGAAACCATCAAACCTGACTGAACTGGAGATGTTTTTAAAGAAGAATGGTCCAAGAGCACCTGTCAACCAGAAATTCCAGACTGGAAGCTGTTAGGAAGCGTTTAGCGGCTGTTATTTCTACAAAAGGAGGATCTACTAATTTTTCTGTTGGGGTTGTCCAAATTTATGCACACTGCCTTAATTTTTTTGAATAATTAACTGCACACTTTTCTGTAAAATCTGATTAAAACTTCATTTCACTTCTCAAATATCACTGTGTTCATCTGCTATATGATATATTTAACTCAAGTTGCTGATCTGAACAACCAATGATTTATAAACTAAAATCATGAAAATTATCAGGGGTGCCCAAACTTTTCATACGACTGTACTTGCAGAATATAACATTGTTTTGTTTAACTCTAGTGCAGTGCATTTTTCTTCTTCTGCCCAGCATCTACACAGTTCAATGCAGAGTCTAAAATTAGGCCAGAAAAAAACAGCTAGTTAAGAGCTGTTAGTATTTATAAATAAGTAGGGTTTGAAACTGATTCGGTGCTTACTGCTGAGCAGACAAAGTTGTAACAAAATGGTCCGTAAGCAGAAAATATGTTTTTCAAAAAAAGGTTGCGTTGCTAGTGGAAGAGTCACAATTGAAAATTATTGTACAAAGTGGTTGCAGTCAGAGAAGTGTGAGATGCATCCTGAAGATACAAAGCAAGAATGGATCAGTGAGGAGCAAACACGATTTCTAGGAGAAAGACAGTTATGAGGAAGCGTTTTGTTTTAAAGAGATCAGATTGCACGAAGCAGCTTCTTAAAATCATTAGAAAGTTAATATTTAATAATGTATGTTTAAGCAAGATGGGTGTCACGAAAGTCAGTGCTAGAGGAGGAGCCACAAAATATTGATAAGCCACTAATAAAAACAGTAATAAAAATGGTAGCAGCAGGAGAAAGATATGAGCAAGATGTTGTGTATGCGAACCCTCTGCAGACTAATCTGTATGCCCTTTGCACTAATACTTTCTCCACGAGGCCACAAAATACAGTTAGTAATTTAATTTCACATTACCATTTAGTACTGTATGATGATATTGAGGTATTGTACTTTAGTGTATAAATATACTGTATGGAAAGAAAAGTATTGGGACATGTACACATTACACCAAGAGGACCTTTTATGATATCCCATTCTAAACCCACAAGCATTAATATGGAGTTGGTCCCCCATTTGCAGCTATAACAGCAGCTATAACACAAGATTTTGGACTGCATCTGTGGTCATTTTTGCTCGTTCATTTCAAAGACCATTTTATAGGTCAGACACTGATTCTGGACGAGACTTGTCAAGTTCTATGCAATATTCACCTCAGCATTTGCCGACCCTGCTCTGTAACTTTACATGGTCTGCCACTTTGTGGCTGAATAGCTGTGGTTCCTAAACACTTCCACTTTTCAAAAACACCACTCTCAGTTGATTGTGGAATATCTAGGAGGGAAGAAACTTGAAGAACTGAATTGTTGCAACGTTGACATCCTAATACAGTACCACACTCAAGTTCAGTGAGATTTACAGAACGACCCATTCTTTCACAAATGTTAATAAAAGCAGACTGCATGGTGCTTGATTTTACACACCTGTGGCAATGGACCTGAATGAAACACCTGAATTCAGTGATTAAGAGGCATGTCCTAATTCTTTGGTTCATATAGTGTATCTCCATACTCACCTGATCTATTCTGGTTCAGATTACCTGAGCTAGTAGCCCCAACACCTAGCAGAATGCTTTATACAGTACTCCTAGTAGCAGAACTTAATCAGTCATATTAAACACATGCATTGCTGTAGAAATTTCTTCATTCTCTTCTGAATGTTTGTTGAGTTGCACAAAGTGCCAAAGTCTGCATTGACCAAATAATTCTGGCAAGCAAGCAGAAACACACTGAGCAGTCAGAGGTTTTTTTTGAGTTGTTGTGAAGCAGATCTTGTTCGCAATCACGAAAGCAGAGAAATTCACAGGCAGCTTAAAAGCTTTTTACTCCTTATCAACTGAATCACATCACGTTATATTTTCCTCATACTACATCACGTGACACTTCTTTATGTAGCATTCAGACAACAGTCCGTCAGTGCTGTTATAAATGAGAAAATGTATACTTAAACTTAAAGGCTAATGTTTTCTGCACTGCTTAGTTTTGTAGCTGATAAGCTAAGCAGAGAAATCAAAATAAGATGAAGTGGCACAATACAAAAAAAAAAGACACCAAGTTTAATCTGAATTCAACACATAGTATATTTCCCTGCATATATCACAAACATAACCTAGCATCTGTTAAAAAAATACTGACCAATTTACTAAGAATTTATATTACACTAATACAATAATATGAATATTACTATTAATATTAATGCACTCTCACTCAAATAAAAAGATATTGTAAAAAATCTTATTCCATAAATGAAGATTTGCAAAACAGTTTTGCTTTGTCAGACTTGTTCAAGCAATTCTTCCAACCAAATATCGTACTGTTCTGAATAATCAAAATTATGAGTATGAAGCAAAAATCGGAAAGCAGAGCGGCTTCACCCGTGTCTCTGAGTGACCAACACACAATTTGTCACAGGGTGAAAATCACACACTCTACCTTCGTCATTGACAATCACACACTAACCGCAAACTCATGTATGCATCAAGTTCAAGGCATATTCCTGCAGATGTGCAGCTTAACAATAGAACCACAAAAACGTGACCAAAAGACAATTTCCCCGTGGTGCCAGCAGAAACGTTCGTCTAATCATATTGCACAAAATCCGCATATATGTATGAAGGTCAGTGTCTGTGGTCTCTGTTATTTCATAGAGACTGACATGTAAAAACATACAGGAGTATAATATCATCAATTCAGTTATCACATACTCAAACCCACTGAACTCAAGATGAATATATATCGAAAATCATATCATTTATATGGATTACTCATAGCATATGTCACAAATCAAACAAGTCTAATATAAAATGAAGTACTCATGAATCCCTCATATGAAATAATATCAAAAGATTAAAAATACATGGATCAAAAAGATAAACACAATGTGAATTATTCATGTATACAGCCGGGCAAAAATCTGAGACCACCATTGAAAATGCTTCTACCTTGCATATGTCCCTAATTTAATACAGTGTTTTTCATTACAAATCATATAACCCCTACTGCAAATACATGAATTAAATGCAAGAAAGTAATATTAATGAAAGAAATCTGTAAGTTAATCGTATCCTACATGAAGTAAATAACAACTGCATTTTTTTTGTTCAAAACATGAATTCACAACTCATAAAAACAAACATCATCTCATATAATGTACAGTCATATTTACATTCTACTTGACTGTGTTTAAGATTAAACAATCAAGCAATGTTACACTTGTCACTGAGCAAATACCAAAAACGTCATTAGTGAGTATTATATGAATTAGGTCACATGTGACATATATTGAATTCAATTGAAAATGATGTTCTGTAAACTACCAATTTTATCACCAAGCTATGGGCTCAGCACTTTATCAAGCTACAAAAGCTGTTCTGCAACAAACGACCACACTCAATGTTTGTCATCAAGAGCTTGACAACAGCCATTTTCATCCAAAGATCATGAACATGAGTAATTGTTCTTTTTGAAATGCATAAAAAACATGAAGTTATGAAGTCTAGCAACATTTTTAGACATCAGACTTGAATTTTAGTATTCAAGTCATCATAGAGCATTCTACGTAACATGTAGACGTTTGTCCATTCATTATTTAATCAGTGAGACAGAGCTTTTTGTGTATTAAAACAAAAGCCTATCGGTCAAGCTGAATGTCAAGTGCAACTGGACCATTCATGGAAAATCCAACAAAAAATGACACTTTGGCACCAGATCCTCCACGCAAGTTACTTTTGTAAAATGGAGAAACTTCAACCTGCACCTCAGGATTAGCTGTGTCAGCGATAATGCAATTTTCTGAAATCTTGCCTGTTACTCTGCAGAGCATGTCTGTCACTTCCCTGTTCTGCCATATCTGTCCATTTTGCCACTGAGCTGTCACTGTCTGCTCTGAGCCCATATATTTATCAATATCCTTCTGAGGGATCAGACCATCATACCCTGTTTTCTTCCCCAAGTAAAAATGAACAGCTGCTCTCTTTCCATTGCATAATAATTTCATCCCATTTAAAAAAGAACTTTTCATCTGTGAGACATAACGTGGCAACCTAACACCATATCTCAGAGTTTGTCTTTGGCCATATGATATCTCAGAGCTCATCTTTGGCCATAGCATCATAACTGCAATGAAATGCAATGCTAAGTTTTCAGTGTAGGGTATGGGACGTTCAAGTGTCTCACAGACCATCTTAAGAAGGTCCATGTATGGTTTGAGGAGTTGAGACCCAGGTTTAACCTTACTGAGGACAAGGTTTGCATAGATAAAGTTGACAGTGTCCTTAAAATTTCCATATATTTGTGATCCCGAGTTATTTAAAATACAGTTGTAGTGTTCAATGATTTGTTCAATGTTTTTCACCGAGTCTTCGTCGGAAAGGCATCCGAGTAGTCCACTGAAGGAATCAGCTTTCTTCGCCTCCAGATATTGTCTGCTTGTCTCAATTGAGTGTGTGGTGTTATGCACAAATTCCTGTGTTTCTGAATTGCAAAAAAGCTTAGCATATGTTTGAAAGCACTTCAAGATCTCCAGCTGTGTCTTCAAGTCACGTGTATCTGGCTTGGGGTGGTATGGGGTCAAGTTGACAAAAAAATTGTCAAAGAAATCGAATTGCTTTTTCATGTTGTCTTTGATGTTGTAAAGAAAATCTGTGAACTCTTCTTCCATACTTTCTATGCTAATTTTACCAGAGAGAATCTGATGCAGAATGGCATGATTCTTACCAAAGGAAAAAAAATACAACCTCCTCAGTATTTCTATCACCATAACAGCAACCTGAAGCTCACCGACGTGGCCTACAGTGTTATAGGGGCTAAAGTCCTTTTTGCCCTGATGAAAAGAAATTATTCGAAGATTCATTTCTTTTCTCGCAATTTCTTGGGTCTCTCTGAAAGCCTCTGTTGCAGAAACTGCCATTTTGAGGTAATCTTTCAAACTTTCTAGTTTTATTGGATTGTCTTTGTCATTGTTGATGGAATCTTTGAGCTCGTGCTTAATTACTTGTGCTGACGTATCACAAATATAGGATTTATCCTTGTTGAGAGCTTTTGCATTATTTGCCCACTCTTTTGCCTCTCTGAAATCTTTCTTCTCTAGATAATAGTACCGAGAAAGAAGCTGATGTATATTGGAATCCTTCTGAAAACGTTTTGCGGCATTGAGCAAAACATTTTCCTCCAGTCCTGGAGTTTCCTTTGTAATGTCTTGGATAAGTGGTGAAAACTGGGAATTTGTTCGAAGACTCTCAGCACAGAACTGCCTCTTCACCAGAATATTGCGAACATACTGTCTGAGTTTTTCCTTTCCCTGAATGCAACTGTAAAACACATCTGTTGTGAGCAGAAAGTTGGTGATCTGTGCTTTGGATACATTAAAAGTAGTTGTAAGTTCTTCCAAACAGTGGTCTGCAATACTTGGGTGGATCACTCTTACAGCCTCAAACACAACACTAGATTCTACTCTGTCATGTGTCACAAGTGTGGAAAACTTTCCGAATCCATCTTCAACTTTGCATGATTTAGAATTTGGCTTTGTTGACAGTTCAAGAAATTCTTCACAAATCGAGACGGACAAGTTTCCACCCTTGCTATAGCAATCCAAGAGTACGAGGACTGCAATGAGTTGAGCAGGTTGGTTATTTTCAAAGTTAAACCCCTTCAGAGTATTTTTCACCACACCCTGTATATACTGTGGTGAAAAATCCTTCTTAAGGATCATGAATCCATAGAATGTCTCTGCATTTTCATAGATCTTTTCAATTTGCTCTAACTTTTTCTCAAATGATTTTTGTTCCATCTCAGACAATTTGTTGCCAATGAAAACAGTGTCATCTGTTGCTTCAGTCTGCTCACGTGGGTCAATCCTCATGCAGTTCAGAAGAATGACTTGAGGAGACTTTAAGAAAAGATTTTTCTTCTGACATTCTTTTTCAATGTGCTGCTGAAGATCATTTACAACATCAATGTCTTCAATGTCATCAATCATAAGTAACACTGGGAGCTGCTTTTGCTTCTCAGTTGTCTCAAAGGTCAGCAGTTTAACTACCTGTTGGGCTACTTCAGCATTATCAACTGCATTGTTCTTCAATACAGCACAGCGATATTTCTCTTTCAATGTCCACAAAACATGCATGGCCAAAGTAGTTCCTCCACAACCAGCTACATGGAGTATGTTGAAGCGAACACAAGCTTGCCTAAGAGAGCCCATGTCTGGAATTATAGTATTAATTATGTAATCAAATTTGTCTCGTTTGATAAATGGCACTGATCCCGGCTCTTCTGAGAAGTAGAAGTTCCACCAAGACACTGTCCCTCCTTTGTAAAAACTTTCCTCCAGTTGCCGCTTGTCCTCACTGCCTCCCTCACACTGGTTTACACATAGAATATGGAGTGCATCCAAGCTGCCCTCCACCTTCTTTGTTAACAGAACCTTACCACCGCTTGCAGGCAAAAACCGGCTTAATTTGCGATTTTCTGACCACAGACTGAGCACAGTACCATTAATCTCAGCAAAACTGAGCTCATAAATGCATCTTTTAGAAATGTCAACTGCATATCTTGTCTTAATAAGTTCATTCCAGTAGGTATATGAGCTTTCATTTTCACAGATGCATAAGATTTGCTCTGTTCCCTTCAGTTCCTGTAAAAACATACTGAAGGTCTCAAGTAGAGGATCATGATTGTCAGTGACATCACTCAACAGCATGAATATGATGAGGAACTTTTTTGGAGGCAGCACATCAGGTCGGCAAAGAAAGGACACCACATTACGAATGGAGGAACCTTTCTCTGTTAACCACTTATCCAAATCGGACGGCTGTTCATCATCTACTCCTCCATTACAGAAAACCCAGCTTGTGGTTCTGGTCAGCTTTAGCTTACTTGCAATATCCTCAACTGCCTCTGTTTTTTCATATTGCAGAGGCAAATGAACATTAGTATTTCTTGTTTCGAATTTCCTTTTCAAGCCAGTCTTAGCAGATTGTGGATCAAAGTCCAAAATAGCTGTGAAGTTCATATCTAAAAGGAAAGAAAGTGATTCTAATTGTACTGGATGAGATTTGTTGGTTACCAGTACATATCCCTCAAAGTGGGATTTGTCCAATGACTGGGAGCCTCCTGTTATCATCTCACAGAGCCTTGAACCCTGCACACTATTTTTAACTTCAGTCAGGTGCTTTTCCTCAGCTTCTTTCCTCATCTTAGACAGATGCTCCATGTTACCTACATATTTATTATACTCCTTTGAGGATTCCTGAAGACTTCTGCTACTTCCATTGTCTCGAATATAAAACAGCTTTCCACTGTCCTTCTGATTAGTCTTGGTTTTTCCACCTTTAGCCTTTTTCTTACTGTAAATGTGAAAATACCCATCTCCACAGACTGAAAATGATGGCTCTATGTCTACCTCTATGACATATTTTCCTGAGAAGGTCATATCTGCTCTAAGAACCTCGACAAACCTGGGGGTTTTAATACACATTTTTGCCACATCAACATGTTTGTGTTCGAAATAGCTCTCTATTGCTTTTGGTAGTTCATCAACAAATGCTTCCTTGTCTTCTACAGTTACACCTAAAATTTGACCATGACTGAAACGTGGTAAATCTCCAAGTCCAAAATGAATAGTACCATTAGTACAGCTGTTCATACAGGCAGCAGCAAACCTTATAAATTCATCTGTGAATTTACTCAGCTGTTGCTCTCTATTTTGACAATCGATGAATGCTTTGTACTCATGACATGGTTCTACGAAGTTTAGATTGCCTGTTTCTGTTGCATCGAGTGTGCTGTCCTCCTTGTATCTGTAAGCAGCATGAAATCGATTAAATGGGTAGGGCTTACATGAACTAGTATACTGGGTGTTCTGTTGATAAGCTTTCAGCTCCTCTCGCTTTTGAATGATCAGTTTTGCTGGACCAAGCTTGATTCCTATATCCTGAAGATCTGACTTGTCCAGTAACAATAGACTAGGTCCATTAATGTCCTGATCATACACAGTCCTTGCATTTACACTGTCCACACCTGGTAATGTAAGAATCCAGTCCCTCACATGTTCTTTGTTCCAGTCTTTAAGTTCTGCAGGAAGTTCAGGTGAATGTGACAGTTCATTGTCACTGTTCTGAAAGGCAATCAAACACAGTTTTACAATAAAATACAACTGTAACTTACAATATAATTTTGCATGCATCGCAGATATAAGATTGTAAATACACTGC
This sequence comes from Ancistrus triradiatus, assembly GCA_025084515.1. Classification (NCBI taxonomy): domain Eukaryota; kingdom Metazoa; phylum Chordata; class Actinopteri; order Siluriformes; family Loricariidae; genus Ancistrus; species Ancistrus triradiatus. The sequence continues at coordinate 150,062 of JAJAGP010001659.1, read as the reverse complement.
ACAATACAAATAATGAGTAATATAAATTTAGACACACTACAGTACTATGCAAAAGCTTTAGTCATAGTGGAGCTTATGATAAGTAATGAAAAGTAAGTTAATGTTTAAAACACTTACATTAACTTACAGTTGACCAAAATCATTAACACAGATTTTATTTTATGATAAAGTGTTGAAAAACCTCATGTAATTTAGTAGGTAATGCATTGAATGTGAAAAGTAAAAGCTAAAACCCTTATTCAGGGTGAATTCTAGCACTAGCATAGCTGCTAATTCTAACTGCTCGACCTGTGTTCTGGAGCATTCAGTTCCTGTTTTACTTTCAGTTGATTCTTATAAACTAACCTTTTAGTATCCATGGAGACTTATTTCTAAGAATATAGTACTGTTAATGTAAAAATAAAGAACAAGGCACGTGGCTCGACTTATACATGTTTAAGCAAGTGCACAGAGTACTAAGCAAATGACGACTACCAAGACTAATTTTTCTAGTCAAAATGTGTCAAGAACCTAATTTGACGAGTTCTGAGGTGGTCGAGAACCGAGGTACCACTGTATTTGGCTCTAATAGAAGGCAGTTCTTCTGCTGGCGGGCTATAGAGTACTACATGTATCAGTGTCTGCATTCAACAGTGAAGAACAGTGGAGAATCTCTACATGTTTAGAGTTGAATTTCTGAATATGGATTTGGTGATTTTGTCAAAGTTTTGCCCCATAACTTCTAAGAAGTACAGAGTCTTATCCAACATGCTGTTCCATTAGGGAAGCTTCTAACTGGTCCCAAATTAATTCTCCAGCATGACAAAAAGCATGACCAAATAATAACGAATTATCTCTAGAAAAAAGAGAACAAGGAGTCCACACCAAATGGTATGGCCCCCATAGAGCCCTGATCTCAACAACATTGAGTCAGTCTGGGATTATATGAAGCAATAAAAGCAGGTGAGGTAACCAAAGTCTTCAGAAGAATGCAGGAAGGTTCTCCAGAGGCTTGGAAAAACACACAAGTTAAGTACCTTCCAAAACTGTGTTCCCGTGTATTTAAGAGAGTTGATGTTTGAAAACCTAAGGATGGTCATAGCAAATATTGATTTGTTTTAGGCTTTTTGACTTACATGTTTATCTGTTTGTTAAGGTTCGTTTTGCAAAAGAATTGTATTTTAAAGAATTGTCCTACAAGTTTGTCAATTAAAGTGTTTTTCCCCCACTGATACACTAATAAAGAAGTCTTAAAATTGTTTGGTGCATAAAACCTTTGCACAATAATGCAATGGAGCAAACTAGACTGTCTATGTTAGGATCCGTGCCCTGCCACATGTTTTTTGTTACCTTTATTTTGGCGATTTGCCTCCGGATCCTGTATGGCCGCACCCGCACCTGAAGCACGTTTCGTTTTGATTATCTGGGACTCTATTTAAGTTGTGTGGACTTCTCTGCGGGTTGCGGGATCATTGCCTTATTTTGGTTATTGTGGTGTACTGTTTGATTGTTCAAGTGACCGGTCGGATTTACATTGTGTACTCTGCATTGCAGTCCCGGCCTTGTTGTGGCTCTGCGGCTGCACCCCGCTTCCTGTGAGTTCATTCATCTGTGTTTATGCTGTTGTGTAGCCGGTATAGCTTTCCTGTAGCTCTCCGGAGCTTTCCTGTAGCTCTCCGTAGCTTTCATGTAGCTCTCCGTAGCTTTCATGTAGCTCTCTGTAGCGTTCCGTAGCTTTCCATAGCTTTCTGTAGCTCCCTATAGCTTTCTGTAGCTCACTATAGCTTTATGTAGCCTCCAGTAGCTCTCTATAGCTTTCTGTAGCTTTCTATAGCTCCCTGTAGCTCTCCCTAGCTTCCTGTAGCTCTCTATAGTTTCCAGAAGCTCTCCGTTGCTCTGTTACTTTGTATTGTTTTCTGTAGCTCATCATAGGTTCCTTTGATTTTCAGTTGATTCCTAGCTTTCCTTGCCTGTATTATGGTCTCCGTAGTTTTCCCTGGTTGGTTGTAGTTTTCTTTCCCATTTTCCTCCTGTGTATTTATCTGGTGTGTTTTCCTCGGTCGACTATTTGTTATTGCTTCCTTTTGTCACTCGTTATTACGGTTATCATTTCATCCATTGTTACTTTTCTTTTATTATTTTCTTTGATATTATTTACTGTTGTAGCTGGGTTGTCATTATCATTTTTGCCTCTGGGTTTTTGGTGTTATTGTTCCTAGTGTCTTCTCCTGTTGTTCTGACTGTGGTCGTTGTATGCTTTGCTTTTGTTGGTCCTTTTAATAAATCCTGTTTTTGTTATACCAGACCTGCATCTTCGTCTGCCCTTTAGTTTCCACGTAACAGAATGCTCCCGCCAGCTCAGCAGACGGCAGGTCTCTGTCCCATGCCCCACTTCCCAGACCCTTTTAGTGGGGATCCCAGCCTGTGCAGTATATTCCTGGACCAGTGTAGGGCGCATGTGTCTTTCTTTTCTGTATGTCCTCAGGTGGACCTTCTGCATGCTGTAGTCCTTTCCCTCAGGGATAGAGCCTGGGAGTGGGCCCTGGAACTATGGCCACGGTTCTCGCAGGAGACTGTGGAGCAGTTTCTGGGGGCCATGGAGGCTGAGTTCAGTCGCCATCCCGCCAAGCTCCACTGGTTTGCCATCATTTGTCCCTCCTCTGGTTTGCCATCTCCGTGACCCCCAGCTTGTGGGTTGTTGGGGAATTCAGGTCCGCACCAGGACCAAGCTGGTCCAGAGTGTGTTCACTCCGGAGACCGTCCCGAGCGCCCCGCTCACTCCAGAAACCCTCCAGAGCACGTCTTCGCCCGACACAGACGCTCCTGCTGATCCAGATAATGCCGAAATCTTCGCCTCGCTCTCCGAGATCGCACAGACCGCTGCGATGCTCGTCGAGACTGTCGAGGGTGTTGTTTCACCCATCATGGACATGGAGACCTACTCCTCGCTTACGGAGGTCGCTCGGAACGCTGCCTCCCTTGCTGAGATTGCCCGGGGCACCATCTCGCCCACGGTAGTCGCTCAGAGCGCTGCCTTGCTTGTCGAGCTCGTTCAGTCAGTCTCGTCACTCCTCACCAGGGGTGCCTCGAGTTCCAAGTCAGGGCCATCGGGACCTCTTAGCCTCGCTGTCAAGTCTGCCGTGCGTCATAGCACTATGTCTGTGCCGTTAGGGCATAGTTCCGGTTCCGGTCTCTCAATGCCCAGTGATGTGGTATCCAGGCGTGTTAGCCCGGTTTCCGAGCCATTTGCGCTGCCTGACTTGGTTGATGAGCCGCTAGCCGCTCCCTCCTTGTCGGTTAGCAACGTTTGAGTCGTCAGCATCGTTTAGCTCGGTAGATGAGCCGCTAACTGCCGTGTCTGCACCGCTTAGCCCCCCTACGAAGCCACTAGAAGTGCTTAGCTCGTTTGTTGAGCCGCTAACCGCCGTGTCTGCACTGCTTAGCCCTGCTACCGAGTCACTATCAGCACTTAGCTCGGTTGTTGAACTGCTAAGCGCCGTGTCTGGACTGCTTAGCCCCGCTTCCAAGCTGCCCATGTCTCGTAGCTCTGTGGACGAGCCGCTAGCTGCTAGTTTGTCTAGTTAGCCCCGCTTTTGAGTCTTTCGCACCACTTAGCTTGGTTATTGAGCCACTAGCTGCCTCGTTCTTGCAGGTTAGCCCCGTTTCCGAGTCGTCGGCGTCATTTAGCTCGGTCGTTGAGATGCTAACCGCATGGTCCTTGCCACTTAGCCCCGCTTCTGAGCCACTTGCCATGCTCAGTTCAGCCATTGAGCCACTAACTGCCTTGTCCGCGCCCCCTAGGTCTGCTTCCAAACCGTCCGCTATGCGTTGCTCGGTTGATGAATCGCCAACCACCTTAAGACTCATAACTGAGCCTGTTAGCCCCGCTTCCGAGTCGTTTGGGCCTCTTAACTCAGTGGATGAGCCGCTGACTGCCGGTAACCCGGCATTTGAGCAGATTAGCCCCGCTTCTGAGTCGTTGGGATTCCCAAACTCAGAAGATGAGCCGCCGACTGCCTGTAACCCGGTATCAAAGCAGATTAGTCCCGCTTCTGAGTCGTTTGAGTCTCGTAACTTGGTAGATGAGTCGCTAGCAGCCCTTTTTGCTCAGCTTAGTTTGGGGGATGAGCCCTTTCGTCTGGGCCTTCTGAGCCATTGGCTGCGCTACACGGGGTCAGCCATGTGTCGTCCACCCCCGTGCCTGCGCCGCGGTCGTTTGCTCGCGGTGCTGTTAAGCTGAGTCCAGCCGTCTCGGGGGCCATCAAGTCTCCAGGGGCCCCATGTTCCAGAGGGGCCCTGCCTGAGGTTCCGTGTTCCAGAGGGGCTCTGCCTGAGGTCCCATGATCTAGAGGGGGCCTGCCAGATGTTCCATGTTCCAGAGGGGACCTGCCAGAGGTCTCGTGTTCCTGTGTATTTTTCTGGTGTATTTTCCTTGGTTGACTATTTGTTATTGCTTCCTTTTTGTCACTCGTTATTACGGTTATCATTTCATCCATTGTTACTTTTCTTTTATTATTTTCTTTGATATTATGTACTGTTGTAGCTGGGTTGTCATTACCATTTTTGCCTCCGGGTATTTGGTGTTATTGCTCCTAGTGTCTTCTCCTGTTGTTCTGACTGTGGTCGTTGTATGCTTTGCTTTTGTAGGTTCTTTTAATAAATCCTGTTTTTGTTATACCAGACCTGCATCTTCGTCTGCCCCTTAGTTCCAACGTAACAGTCTATGCCTGTATACATATCTGAAAGCACTGATTGCTCAAAACCCTTTGTGCTGCAGTGACAGTGTAATCAATCATTTACCTTAAATAATAAGGTGTGGTGGAAGCAGGTGCAATAGAAACAGATGCATATCAGTATTATCTGACACTAAACAAACATTGAATGGAACTTCCCCAGCATATTTTGCATTTGTCTCATGCAAGGAAAGAGCAAAGAGCAGTACTTTCTCATACTCAGTGCTTGCTTTACTATACTTCTTAAACATGCACAAATCTGTTATGGCCATTCAAGCCATGACTCAGGTTTCCTACTAAAGCAGAGAGAATGCTTTAGGCTGATATTCTGTAGGAAGAGTTGATTTCTTAGCCCATTGCAACTTTATTATATTAAAAAAAAAACAATGACACGTTTTCTATACATACTATGACATACAAAAAACTATGATGTTGTAAATGTAGTACACAAAGTGCAGTTTTACTGTAAATATACTATTCAGTACACTGATACCATTTACAGTGGGGCAAAAAAGTACTTGATTGTGCAAGTTTTCCTACTGTAATTTTCATCATAGGTACAATTCAACTATGAGACACAAAATGAGAAAAAACAATCCAGGAAATCAAATTTTTTAAGAATTTCATTGTAAATCAATGTGGAAAATAAGTATTTGGTCAATAAATTTTGTTCAACTCAATATTTTGTAACATCACCTTTGTTGGCAATGACAGAGGTCAAACGCTTCCTGTAAGTCTTCACCAGGTTTGCACACACTGTAGTTGGTATTTTGGCCCATTCCTCCATGCAGCTCTCCTCTAGAGCAGTGATGTTTTGGGGCTGTTGCTGGGCAACACAGACTTTCAACTCCCTTCACAAATTTTCTATGGGGTTGAGGTCTGGAGACTGGCTAGGCCACCCCAGGACCTTGAAATGCTTTTTACAGAGCCATTCCATTGCCTGAGCGGTGTGTTTGGGATCATTGTCATGCTGGAAGACCCAGCCACATTCCATCTTCTATGCTCTCACTAATGGAAGGAAGTTTTTGGCTTAAAATCTCACAGTACATGGTCCCGTTCAATCTTCCTTTAACACAGATCAGTTGTCCTGTCCCCTTTGCAGAAAAACAGCCCCATGCTTCACAACCCCAACCCCATGCTTCACAGTAGGTATTGCGCATCTCAGAATTCTTCTTCCTCCAAACACGGCGAGTTGAGTTTTTACCAAAAAGTTTTATTTTAGTTTCATCTGACCACATGATATTCTCGCAATCTTCTTCTGGATCATCCATATGCTCTCTGCCAAACTTCAGACAAGCCTGGACATGTACTGGCTTAATCAGGGGGGCACACCTGGCACTGCAGGATCCGAGTCCCTCTCGGTGTAGTGTGTTACTGATGGTAGCCTTGTTACTTTACAGACCTCTCTCATCTTTCTGAGTTGGAGAACTTGCACAATCAATGGCTGACTAAATACTTTTTTGCCCCACTGTAGCTGTGATGTAGTATATACACTGATGTGTATATGATAATAAAATAACACTGCAGTGCAAATGGAAAAAAAACAGCATTAAGTACAAGAACTTGCTGAATTAAAAAGTGACCAGAACTTCAATGTACATGGTCTGTGGGATTGCCATGTACACCAGTGACCATTCTACTTGAATTCCCCTTACATGGAATCAAACATTTTCTACATTTCACTTGTGTAAAAGTTGCAACATTTCTATTATGCATAATTATAGACTTTTTTTGTAACAATCTTTTCCGTAACTTAGTTTTATTACAGTTTTTATAACAAGCTTCAAACTATAATGAGGGACATATAGAATCACTCATTACACAAAGTTCCAAGTGGCATCTTAAACTAAATAGCATACCTTTTCCTTATTTCCGGATTCGTCCATTGTGAAAACAGTTGTTTCTATAGCAGTCTTCCTCTGGCCTAAGTAAAAAGACGGTTAAACTTATGAATTACACAGTTTAAGATTATAATATAAAAATGGAGATATAAACTAGAGATTTGCAGTGTTCTCCAAAATTACTGACACCCTAAGTAACAATGAGTTAAGCGTTCAAATAAATTAACCTTTTAGTGAATTAGCTTAACCTCACATTGAAAACAATACAAAAAATCTTTTGAGATTAAGCTAATTCACCAAAAGTTGAATTTCTTGGAACTCTTTTTACTCATCTTTACCAAGCATGCCAATAATGGGAGAGAACTGCATTTACTTAGTGGGGCAAAAAAGTATTTAGTCAGCCACTGATTGTGCAAGTTCTCCTACTTAGAAAGATGAGAGAGGTCTGTAATTTTCATCATAGGTACACTTCAACTATGAGAGACAAAATAAGAAAAAAAATCTTGGAAATCACATTGTAGGATTTTTTAAGAATTTAATTGTAAATCATGGTGGAAAATAAGTATTTGGTCAATGGTTCAACTCAATACTTTGTAACATAGTCTTTGTTGGCAATGACAGAGGTCAAACATTTCCTGTAAGTCTTCACCAGGTTTGCACACACTGTAGCTGGTATTTTGGCCCATGCAGATCTCCTCTAGAGCAGTGATGTTTTGGGGCAACACGGACTTTCAACTCCCTCCACAAATTTTCTATGGGGTTGAGGTCTGGAGACTGGCTAGGCCACTCCAGGACCTTGAAATGCTTTTTACGGAGCCACTCCTTCCTTGCCCGAGCAGTGTGTTTGGGATCATTTTCATGCTGGAAGACCCAGCCACGTTCCATCTTCCATGCTTTCACTGATGGAAGGAGGTTTTGGATGGTGTACTTGGGATGCGACTCCGCATCCGTTTTTCTCCAGTTGAGTTTTTACCAAAAAGTTCTCCCAATCTTCTTCTGGATCATCCATATGCTCTCGGGCAAACTTCAGAGGGGCCTGGACATGTACTGGCTTAAACAAGGGGGCACACCTGGCGCTGCAGGATCTGAGTCCCTCTCGGCGTAGTGTGTTACCAATGGTAGCCTTGTTACTTTGGTCCCAGCTCTCTGCAGGTCATTCATCAGGTCCCTCTGTGTAGTTCTGGGATTTTTGCTCACCGTTCTCATGATCATTTTGACCCCACGGAATGAGATCATGCGTGGAGTCCCAGATTAAGGGAGATTATCAATGGTCTTGTATGTCTTACAATTGCTTCCACAGTTGATTTATTCTTCCCAGCCTGGTGCAGGTCTACAATTTTCTTCCTGGTATCCTTCGGCAGCTCTTTGGTCTTGGCCATGGTTGAGTTTGGAGTCTGACTGTTTGAGGCTGTGGACACGTGTCTTTTATACAGAATACGAGGTCAAACAGGTGCCATTAATACAGGTAACGAGTGGAGGACAGAAGAGCTTCTTAAAGAAGAAGTTACAGGTCAGTAAGAGCCAGAAATCTTGCTTGTCTGTGGGTGACCAAACACTTATTTTCCACCATGATTTACAATTAAATTCTTTAAAAATCCTACAATGTGATTTCCTGGATTTTTTTTCTCATTTTGTCTCTCATAGTTGAAGTGTACCCATGATGAAAATTGCAGACCTCTCTCATCTTTCTAAGTAGGAGAACTTGCACAATCAGTGGCTGACTAAATACTTTTTTGCCCCACTGTACGATTTTCAAGAAAAATATTGCATTATCTTCATGCCCTTCAGACATGCCCAGTGTTGTTTCCTGGTGGATTTCATTATACTTACTAATAGCAGGAAGGCAGACATGCTTTATGAGTTGTAAAGCACAATAGAGTCCACTGAAAAATTACAAAAAAAAAAAAAACTTTAATCACCCAAATGTGTTAAGATATGTGGTAAGATATCTGATGCAGATACAGTACATTTTAAATAACAAAAAATAATGAAAAAAGAAATAAAACATTTGGCCAACTCAGTGTGGAATTTGATGTAAACCACATACTGGGTTGTTATAAAGGGTGCATTCTAAATATTAATTTCGTTAGTAGAAATATCACAATAGAATTGACCTGGTTGTTACTTTTGCATTTTGCATTTATACTAACATGGCTAGTATAATAACTAATTGTAATTCACAAAGAGCTTTGAAAATGCTAATCTCTAGCTTTGCCTAATATAACACAACATTGAATTAAAGAAAAAGTAATTGTTGAGTGATTAAAAAACGATAAAGCAGGTAACACTTACCAATAAAGCTTGTGGAAAAGTTGAGCTCAGCTCACAACAACATAAGAGTCTGCATTTCTTGTTGACTAATGTGACTGTGCACTGAAGTGATACTTCACAACTGTGTAATTTCAAATTTCTGCTCTTATTCTTATACAGAGCAAATCAAACCAAGACCTTTCTCGTCTAGTATAAACCTGAAACTGGAGAGCCAAGACTGACAGTACGGGTGTAAAGTACATCCAGAAAGTCCAGCCCATTCATGCCACAGTGTGGTGGCACAATCACTGCTCTTGGTAAATGACCAAGATTTTTGCTAATCGTAATGCATAAGTACTATTTTCTGAATAAAAAATAAATAGTAGTGAAAATAATTATAAGGTTTGGCATCCTGTTTAGTGAATAAATAAGTACATATAAAACAGATATGCGAGTGAGTGAGTGGAAACTTGAAACTGAAGAACCAAAGTTGGAGCAGTAACGTAATGATAATGGTAATAATAATGAGTGTAAAGTACAACTTGCATAACCAGTAAGCCTATTTATGCATTCATAGGGAGTGAGAACAGTCACTGCTTTTGATAAATAATCAACCCAAAACAGTAATAAAAAAGTCTGATGTCACTGCATGTTCTGTGGAAGTTAACCCAATCTCTTAACTAAACAAACTTAAATATTAAATATCTCTGCTAACACATTTTAATGCCCCAGTACATAGTATTGGGTGAACATATTATTTATAACATTATACTGTATATAATTTTTAAAAACTCAGACATTTGGCATTTATGGGCACCCTATTTTTGAATATTTAGTAACAAAGCATATGAGGTCATTTCAAAACTTTTATCGTTTATTCCATAAAAGTAGTTATATGTTGATTTTGAAGTGTTGTGGATCACGTTACATATATTATCCATTCTTTGTTCAGCTTTTGACTGACTGAGACATTGTGATATTGCCTTTGAGGATTTGTTGCCATTCTTTATAAAGTATTTTTCAGTATGCCCAGTATTTTGTGTTTGAATGGAACCAAAACTTGATTGCAGACTTCTTTTTTGTTTTGTTTTTTTAAGTTGCATTATGTAATAATATACAGGTCACAGAGCTCATGTTTGTGCAAGCAACATGGATGCTGCACCATCTTTAACTCCAGAAAGTCTAATTTTTAAAAAGCATCACACTCCATCCACTGACTTGTCTTCTACCCACAGTGTATTCTAGTGCCATCACTTCTTCAGGTAAATAGTGAATACGCACCTGAACATCTTCATGATGAAAATGAAATGGGACTCCTCAGATTAGATGGCCTTCTTCCATTGCTCCAAGGTCCAGTTCTGACAGTCACGTCTGACAGTCGCCCATTTTAGGTGCTTTTAACAGTGTATAGTGGTTAGCATGGTTAGCCCTCTGAATGGTCTGCAACAATGCAACCCCCTACTCAGCAGGAAGCAAGCTTGAGGAGTCTTGTACGAGTCGTTGTTCTCACACGTCGATGAGCTTTCGGTGCCAAGACACTATCGCCGGTTTGTGGTTTGTCTCTCCTCAGACCACTGTTTTGTAGGTAGTCAACTGCTGACCAGAAGCAACCCACAAGCCTTGTTATTTAGGCGATGCTTCAACCTAGCTCCCGGGGTAGTAGATTTGTCTCTTAAAATATCTCAGGTCTTTACAGTGAACATTTCTCCTACATTCAGTGAGTCAATTATGAGAACCGACAGTTCACTTACTGTCTAATACACTCATAAACAAAAAAATAAAGCCCCCAGAAAGAAATATTGGATTGCTGCAAAACTCGGCCTGCAGTTACATCGCAGGCAGATATATAAATGGTTACAGTTGTGGTCTGATGAAACACTGGGTCTTGCCACAAGAGGGCGTAAAAATGCCTCCCCCACTGCTCTATAAAAAGGCTCTCAGTGGCTACTTTTGGGTAGTGTACCTGTTGGTGAGAGATTGTTGACTGCTAAACACTCCTCTATGACACATTTGCCCACAGCTGGGCCTGTAGATCCTCCACCGAAGCTGGTGGCAAAATTTCTTTGAGTGTGTCGTAGAGACATGTCTAGCAGTCTAACAATATCTCAGAAAGAGGTACACTACCCAAAGGTAGCCTCTGAAAGCCTTTTTGTAAACAGCAGGGGAAGTTCTTTTACACCCTCTTGTGGCAAGATCCAGTGTTCCATCAGACCACACCTGTAACCATTTACATACAGTATCTGCCTGCGACATAACTGCAAGCCGAGTTTTGCAGCAATCCAGCATTTCTATTTTGGTGCTTTATTTTTTTTGTCAATGACTGTACTGTATATCCCAAAACTTAACACATGCTGTTGTAATGTGATAACCAATGTTATTTTTTATTACGTTTGTGCTTGTTTTTATTGTTTTGGCTGATCAGTATTTATAGTATACATTCTATTTTTAAAATTCTAAAATTACAAACACAGTTTGGCTTGGAGATAAGATCCAGCTGCTGGAACCATCAGTTCCTGAGAACCTAGACTTTCAGTTTAAATGTTGAAATGCCCTTTTTATGTTAACACATGCTGTGCGTCATTAATTTTAACCACGCATGTGCCATCCACATCCACAATAACAGGTAAGCATCGTCCAACACCTGCCTTTTGTTCTGTGGTGTTGACCGGACATTACCATAGTCACATAGTAGTTTAGACACTGCTCAAAGTGTTTTATTCTTAACAATGATATTAATTAAAACACAATATGAAAACTTTTAGTACAGTACTGTACTGTACAATGCAGTAATATTTATCTTTGTATCTTTTATACAATTTCAAATAGATAAAGAATACAAAAAACAAGAGTGGAACTTTACTGTATTATTTTTCAAGACCTCAATTCTCTTTTCTTATAATTCTTAAGATCTGAGTCGTTAAAGCAAACAGCCATTGATTGGATGGACCTTAAATGGTGCCTACCTGTACATACCTGTACATCGTAGGCTTATTGAACACCAACTGTAATGAGTAACATTAGGACAGGCTTTCAACAGAGTCAATGAGTCCGTATTCACTTGTATTCATGTTTATATGTCATTAATGTCCATTATCAAGTTGTCTCTGGATGTTCGTAACATACAGTGGCTCAATTAATTGGTCACGATGATAAATGTGATGTATCTTAATTACATTTTATACTGATTATAGATCTGGTCTCCTCTATAAAATTGTGGACCATCTGGAAAAAGTTGAATATGAAAATACAAAACACCAAACGTTGCTGTGGATAAGAGCAGTCAGGCATATTTGGTTCGGTTTGATGATTCCTGTTAATAATGACTTCTTGTAATGAGGGGCAGATCACCTCATCTGGATTAGACCCCTTGGTTGGCATCACATGATGTGAACTGATCAGCTGATCTGAAAATGTGTCAGTGAAATGGGAGATAATCTGGTGGATACACACAGAGAGCAGAAACTGCAGAGAGCACAACCAGCTAGACTTGATGAACACCAGAGGTAACTGGGAACCAAGAAGACTTGACTTAATGGTGCCAGTGAACTGAAACACAACTCCGCAACGGTTAGACCTCTCCTATGAACTAAACATTGGGGACCAGTGCTCTACCTGTTAAGTCACTTTTGTATCCCACCTCTGACAAGTCCAGATGGCTGTGCTTTGTACAGCTTCTGCTCTCTGTGGCTACGTTTACACAGCCCAAATCCGATCTTTTTCGTTATACACATTCCAAATAAAATTGGGACAGTAAACCATTTACCACTTTGTAATGTTGCCATTCCTTTTCACCACAGTTAAAAGACATTTTGGCACAGAGGATAACAAGCGATTTAGTGTTTCAGGTGTTATTTTGTCCCATTCTTTCTGAAATCGTGTCTTAGGATGTACAACAGTATGGGGTCGTCCTTGTTGCATTATTCGTTTCAAAAGTCTCCACACATTCTCTATTGGGGACTGACTGCAGGCAGGCCAGTCCAGTACCCATACCCTCTTCTTCCAGAGGCATGCCTTTGTAATGTGTGCAGCATGTGGTTTTGCATTGTCTTGTTGAAAAATGTATGAATGTCCCTGGAAAAGATGAGGCCTTGAAAGCAGCATATGCTGCTCTAAAATCTCAGTGTACTTTTCTGCTGTCATCACAGAAATGCAAATGACCTTTGCCAAGGGCTCTGACCCAACCCCTTACCATGACAGGCTTTTGGACCAGTTGCTGATAATGGTCTGGTCCTTTTCATTTTTGCAGTTCTTGATGCAGTGCTGTCTGAGGGATCAAAGATCACAAGTTCAGCTTAAGTTTGTTCCCTTGGCCTTCATGCACTGAAATCCTCTCGATTCCTTGAATTGTTTAATGATATTATGCACTGAGAAATATGCAAATCCCTTCTAATCTTTCTTTGAGGAACATTGTTTTTAAATATTTCAATAATTGGTTCACGCATTTGGTGACAAACTGGAGATCCTTTGGCCATCTTTGCTCATCATAGACTCAGCCTTTCCTGAATGTTGTTTTTGTGCCAAATCATGATTACAATCACCTGATTGAAAGCAAATCTTTTTTTTTATTTATTAATTACTGGCTCTAAATTGCCCCAGGCTTAATGTTTTTTGGAATGTGTTGTAGACCTGACATACAGGGATGGGTGATTATTGTAAGATACACTGTGTGTTTTTCATATGCATTTTCTATACTGTCCCAAGTTTTTCTGGGTTGGGGTTGTAACAGATTCCTATGTTAATTTCTGATTTATGTACTAGCAGAATATAATACTGTTTTGTTGCACTGTAGTGCAGTTCGTTGTTCTTCTTCTGCTGTAGTCAGAGTCGTGTGAGATGCATTCTGAAGAAACAATGAAAGAGTGGCTCAGTGAGGAGCAAACAAGATTTCCAGGAGAAAGAGAGTTATGAGGAAGCATTTTGTTGTAAACAAAAGATTGCATGAAGCAGCTTCTTTCAATCATTAGAAAGTTATTATTTAATAATGTATGTTTAAACACGATGGGTATTAGGAACATCCGTGCTGGAGGAGGAGCCACAGAGTATTGATAATCCACTAATAAAGACAATAATAAAAATGGTAGCAGCAGGAGACAGATAGAGCAAGATGATGTGTATGCGCATGCACTGCTGACTAATCTGTATGCGCATTGCAATAATATTTTATATATATATTATAAAATAGAATATTTTCTCCATGAGGCAACAAAATACTAACTAGGAACATCATTTCATATTACCATTTAGTACTGTATGATGATATTGAAGTATTGTACTGGAGTGTATAAATACACTATATGGAAAAAAAGTATTGGGGCACCTACACATTACACCTAAAAGACCTTTTATGATATCTCATTCTAAATCCATAGGCATTAATATGGAGTTGGTCCCTCATTTGCAGCTATAACAGCTTCCACTGTTCTGGGAAGGCTTTCTACAAGATTTTGGACTGTGACAATGGGACTGAATGAAACCACTGCCTGAAATCAGTGACTAAGAGGCATGTCCCAATGCTTTTATCCATATAGTGTATCTCCATAATCACATCATCTGTTCTAGTTCAGATAACCTAAGCTAGGAGCCCCAACACCTAGCAGAATGCTTTATATGGTACTCCTAGTAGTAGCACTTAGTCATATTAAACACATGCATTATTGTAGAAATTTCTTCAATCTCTTCTGAATTTACTTGAGTTGCTTGAAGAGCCACAGTCTGCGTTGAACAAATACTTCTGGCAAGCAAGCAGAAACGCACAGAGCAGTCAGAGGTTTTCTTCGAGTTGTTGTGAAGCAGATCATTATCGCACTCTAGTGGTCGAATAGAAGAAAACAGAGAAATTCACAGGCTTCTTAAAAGCTTTTTACCCCTGCTTTTTCAACATCTGACTCTTCTTTTTAAAATAGCATTCCGACAAAAATCCCTGTGTGTTGCAGTGGTCTCTACCTAGTCCTGCAAAGGACTGGTGGTCATAGTCCAGGAATTTTCCATGTCTTTATCCTTGAGCCCTTTTTGAAGAACCTTTCTACCCGAGGTGAATTATTTGTGTTATCATGCACTACTGGAAGTTGAACTGTCAGGGAACAGCTGGTTTATTTTGTAATAATAAAATCAATACAATTAATGGCAGATGAGGGCCAGTTAGTCTGGCGTGTGATCTAGTTGTACCTGTGCAAATTCTGAATGGGTTAATCTGAAAGGGTTGTGCACAGGGGCGATTTTAGGATCAAAGATTTAGGGGAAAGCTTTAGGGGTGTCCTCCCGTTTTTTAAACAAAAAAAATGTATATTTTAAAGTAATTTTGGACTATCATTCCCACATTTGTGAAGGAAAAACATCGGACAAACGTCGATTAATGCTAAGCCTGCGAGGCACAAAATCATGCCTTGGTTTATACCATTTGCGAGGCAAGGGGGACTACTGTGTTTTCGATGTTAAAATATTGTGTTTAAAACATGTACTTTGTAAGGTTTCAACATTTTTAGCTTATGACACACGCATTTCCTTCTAAAAAAAACGACAGCGCAAAGACGTTTATTTTTTATTTTTAGGGGTACTGGGACTCAATTTAGGGGTGCTTATGATCTAAAAAGGGGCTAGACATGCCTATGGTTGAGCACATAGCCAAATAAGCTATTTCACTAAAAACTGAAATGTAACTAGTTAGTTAGTTGTTAGTTAGTAGTTAGTTAGATAGTTGCATATTTAAACTAAAGGCTAATGTTTTCTGCACTGCTTAGTTTTGTTGTTGAGATACCCAGCTAATAAGCTAAACAGAAAAAAAGCAAAAAAATAAATAAATACATTTAAAAAAAGATGGTGACACCATACCAAAAATGACATACAGTTTAAACTGTTCAACACCCATTTCCCTGAATATCACAAACATAACCTAGCAATTGTTAATATTGGGCAATTTACTAAGAATGTATATTACACAAATAAATTCATATGAATATTATTATTCATATTAATGCACTCTCACTCTCAGATAAACAGAAAGATGTTATAAGAAATCATATCCAAAAATAAATATCTTAGGAGCAGTCTTGTCTTCGTCAGATTTATTCAAGCATTTCTATCAACAAAACAGATACAGATATACACTTGCAAAAAAATTAAGAAAAGAAAATTAAACTCAAACTATTGTACTGTTCTGAACAATCAAAATTATGAGTATAAATAAAAAATCGTAAAGTAGAGAGGGTTCACCCTTCTGTCTCTGTCACTCAGGGTGACCAACACACAATTTGTCACAGGGTGAAAAATCAATCATACACCAACCGCAAACTCATGTATGTGTCCATTTCAAGGCATGATGTGTGGTTTAGAACCACAAAAACATGGCCAAAAGACAATTTCCCCATGGTGCCAGGAGAAGCAGGCATCAATCACTAAAATCTGACAAGCTTATGGTCATATCACATTGGCACAAAATCTGCATATACGTATGAAGGTCAGTGTCTGTGGTCTCTGTTATTTCATAGACTGACATTTAAAAACATACAGGAGTATAATATCATCAATGTAATTACATACCCAAATCAACGGAATATAAAACTCAAGATGAATATATATTGAAAATCAAATGATTAATATGGATTACTCATACCGTATGTCGGATATCAAACAATTCTAAGTACTCATATGAATACCTCATATGTAATAATATCAAAAGATTAAAATCACACAGTTCAATCATAATAACACTTCAAAGATGAACACAATGTGAATTATTCATGTATACCAGGACCCTCAATCTTACATATACAGCGGGGCAGAAGTCTGAGACCACCATTGAAAATGCTTCTACCTTGCATATGTCCCTAATTTAATAGTGTTTTTTCATTACAAATCATATAACCCCTACTGCAAATACACAAATTAAATGCAAGAAAGTAACATTAATGAACGAAATCTGTAAGTTAATCGTATCCTACATGAAGTACATGACAGCTGTATTTTTTTGTTCAAAACATTCACAACTCATAAAAGCAAACATCATCTCATATAATGTACAGTCATATTTAGAAGCACAAGTATCTCCTTTACATTCTACTTGACTGTGTTTAAGATTAACCCATCAAACAATGTTACACTTGTCACTGAGTAAATAATAGTAATTGCTCTTGTTGAAATGCATAAAAAGCATGTTGTCACAAACTCCAGCGACATTTTCAGACTTGGTATTCAAGCCTTCACAGGGCAATGCACATAACATGTAGACTTTTGCTCATTAATTATTTAATCAGTGAGCCAGAGCTGTTTGAATATGAAAACAAAAGCCTATCGTTCAACCTGAATGCCAAGTGCAACTGGACCATTCATGGAAAATCCAACAAAAAATGACGCTCTGGCACCATCATGTCCAGACAAGTCACTTTTGTAAAATGGAGAAACTTCAATCTGCACTTCGGGATTAGCTGTGTCAGCGATAATGCAATTTCCCGAAATCTTGCCTGTTACTCTGCAGAGCATTCTTTTCACTTCCCTGTTCTGCCATATCTGTCCATTTTGCCACTGAGCTGTCACTGTCTGCCCTGAGCCCATATATTTATCAATATCCTTCTGAGGGATCAGACGCTTATACCCTGTTTTCTTCCCCAAGTAAAAATGAACAGCTGCTCGCTTTCCATTGCGTAGTAATTTCATCCCATTTGAAAAAGAACTTTTCATCTGTGAGACATAACGTGGCAACCTAACAGTTGATATCTCAGATTTTGTCCTTGGCCATAGCATCATAACTGCAATGAAATGCAATGCTAAGTTTTCAGTGTTGGGTCTGGGACATTCAAGTGTCTGGCAGAGTATGCCAAGAAGATCCGTGTAGGGTTTGAGGAGTCGAGACCCAGGTTTAACTTGACTAAGGACAATGTTTGCATAGATTAAGTTAACAGTGTCCTTAAAGTTTTTTACTTCCGGGTTATTGAATATAAAGTTGTAGTGTTCAATGATTTGTTCGATGTGTTTCACAGAGTCTTCGTGAGAAAGGAATCCAAGCAGTCCACTAAAGGAATTGGCTTTCTTCGCTTCCAGATACTGTCTGCTTGTCTCAATTGAGTGCATGGTGTCATTTAAAAGTTTCTGTGATTCTGACTTGCAAAAAAGGTTAGCATATTCTTGAAAACACTTGCAGACATCCTGTTGTATCCTCAAGTCACGTGTATCTGGCTTGGGGTGGTATGGGGTCAAGGTGACAAAAAAATTGTCAAAGAAATCAAATTGCTTTTTCATGTCGTCTTTGATGTTGTAGAGAAAACCAGTAAAGTCGTTTAGGAGTTGGTAATACAATGTGTTGTTTTGTTGATTTGAGAAGATTTCTTGCAAATTTTTTATTGTTATTTTACCAGAGAGAACCTGATGCAGAATGTCACAACTATTGTCTGAGGAAAAAACTGGGATCCTCCCCAGTATTTCCATCAGCATAACAGCAACCTGAAGCTCACCAAGGTGGCCTACAGTGTTATAAGGGCTAAAATGCTTTTTGCCCTGACGCTGAAGATTTATTTCATTTCGGGCAATTTCTTGGGTCTCTCTGAAAGCCTCTGTTGCAGAAACTGCCATTTTGAGGTAATCTTTCAAACTTTCTGGTCTGATTGCATTGTCTTTGTCATTGCTGATGGAATGTTTGAGCTCGTGCTTAAGTACTTGTGCTGTCGTATCACAAATGTAGGAGTTATCCTTGTTGAGAGCTCTAGCACTATTTGCCCACACTTTTGCCTCTCTGAAGTCTTTCTTCTCTAGATAATAGTACCGAGAAAAAAGCTGGTGTATAATGGCATCCTTTTGAAAGCGTTTTGCAGCATTGAGCAAAACATTTTCCTCCAGTCCTGGAGTTTCCTTTGTAATGTCTTGGATAAGTGGTGAAAACTTGGAATTCAAGCGATGACTCTCAGAAGAGAACTGCCTCTTCACCAGAATATTGTGAGCATACTGCCTGAGTTTTTCCTTTCCCTGAATGCAACTGTAAAACACATCAGTTGTGAGCAGAAAGTTGGTGATCTGTGCTTTGGATACATTAAAAGTAGTTGTAAGTTCTTCCAAACAGTGCTCTGCAATACTTGAGTGCAATACTCTTACAGCCTCAAACACAACACTGGATTCTACTGTGCAGCGTGTCACAAGTGTGGAAAATTTTTCAAATCCATCTTCAACTTTGCATGTGTTAGAATTTGGTTTTGTTGACAGACCAAGAAATTCTTCACAAATCGAGACAGACAAGTTTGCCCCCTTGCAATAACAATCCAAGAGTACGAGGACTGCAATGAGTTGAGCATGTCGGTTACTTTCAAAGTTAAACCCCTTTAGGATGTTTTTCACCACACCCTGTATATACTGTTGTGAAAAGTTCTTCTTAAGGATCATGAATCCATAGAATGTCTCTGCATTTCCATAGATCTTTTCTATTTCCTCCAACTTTTTTGTGAATAATTTTTGTTCCCTCTCCGATAATTTGTTGCCAATGAAAACAGTGTCATCTGTTGCTTCAGTCTGCTCACGTGGGTCAATCCTCTTGCAGTTCAGAAGAATGACTTGAGGAGACTTTAAGAAAAGATTTTTCTTCTGACATTCGTTTTCAATGTGCTGCTGGAAATTATCAATGTCTTCAAAGTCATCAATCATAAGTAACACTGGAAGCTGCTTTTGCTGCTCAGTTGTCTCAAAGGTCAGCAGTTTAACTACCTGTTGGGCTACTTCAGCATTATCAACTGCATTGTTCTTGAGTACAGCACAGCGGTATTTCTCTTTGAATGTCCACAAAACATGCATGGCCAAGGTAGTTCCTCCACAACCAGGAAAATGGAGTACGTTGAAGCAAACACAACCTTGCTTAAGGGAGTTCATTACTGGGATTATAGTTTTGATTATGTAATCAAATTTGTCTCGTTTGATAAATGGCACTGATCCCGACTCTTCTGAGAAGTAGAAGTTCCACCAAGACACTGTCCCTCCTTTGTAAAAACTTTCCTCCAGTTGCCGCTTGTCCTCACTGCCTCCCTCACACTGGTTTACACATAGAATATTGAGTGCATCCAAGCTGCCCTCCACCTTCTTTGGTAACAGAACCTTACCACCACTTGCAGGCAAAAATCGGCTTAATTTGCGATTTTCTGACCACAGACTGAGCACAGTACCATTAATCTCAGCAAAACTGAGCTCATAAATGCATCTTTTAGAAATGTCAACTGGATATCTTCCCTTAATAAGTTCATTCCAGTAGGTATATGAGCTTTCATTTTGACAGATGCATAAGATTTGCTCTGTTCCCATCAGTTCCTGGAAAAACATGTTGAAGGTCTCAAGTAGAGGATCATGATTGTCAGTGACATCACTCAACAGCATGAATATGATGAGGAATTTTTTAGGAGGCAGCACATCGGGTCGGCAAAGAAAGGACACCACATTACGAATGGAGGAACCTTTCTCTGTTAACCACTTATCCAAATCGGACGGCTGTTCATCATCTACTCCTCCATTACAGAAAACCCAGCTTGTGGTTCTGGTCAGCTTTAGCTTACTTGCAATATCCTCAACTGCCTCTGTGATTTTGTATTGCACCGGCAAATGAACATTTGTGTTTGTTTCCTCAAATTTCCTTTTCAAGCCATTCTCAGCAGATTGTGGATCAAAGTCCAAAACAGCTGTGAAGTTCATATCTAAAAGGAATGAAAGTGATTCTAATTGTACTGGATGAGATTTGTTGGTTACCAGTACATATCCCTCAAAGTGGGATTTGTCCAGTGACTGGGAGCCTCCTGTTAGCATCTCACAGAGCCTTGAACCCTGCACACTATTTTTAACTTCAGTCAGGTGCTTTTCCTCAGCTTCTTTCCTCGTCTTAGACAGATCCTTCATGTCACCTACATATTTATTATACTCCTTTGAGGATTCCTGAAGACTCCTGCTACTTCCATTGTCTCGAATATAAAACAGCTTCCCACTGTCTTTCTGATTAGTCTTGGGTTTTCCACCTTTAGCCTTTTTCTTAGGGTTGCTGTAAATGTGAAAG
The DNA here is from genome assembly GCA_025084515.1 of Ancistrus triradiatus. Lineage (NCBI taxonomy): Eukaryota > Metazoa > Chordata > Actinopteri > Siluriformes > Loricariidae > Ancistrus > Ancistrus triradiatus. Next base: position 129,252 of record JAJAGP010001659.1, on the reverse strand, counting down.
TACCTATCTCCACAGACTGAAAATGATGGCTCTATGTCTACCTCTATGACATATTTTCCTGAGAAGGTCATATCTGCTCTAAGAACCTCGACAAATCTGGGGGTTTTAATACACTTTTGTGCCACTCCAACATGTTGGTCTTCGAAATAGCTCTTTATTGATTTTGTTAGTTCATTAACAAAGGCTTCCTTGTCTTCTATAGTAGCACCTAAAATTTGACCATGACTGAAAGTTTGTAAATCCCCAACCCCAAAATGAATAGTACCATTAGTACGACTGTTCATACAGGCAGCAGCAAATCTTATAAATTCATCTGTGAACTTACTCAGCTGTTGCTCTGTATATTGACAATTGACAAATGCTTTGTACTCATGACATGGTTCTACAAAGTTTAGATTGCCTGATTCTGTTGCATCGAGTGTGCTGTTCTCCTTGTATCTGTAAGCAGCATGAAATCGATTAAATGGGTAGGGCTTACATGAAGTGGTATACCGGGTGTTCTGTTGATAAGCTTTCATAAGCTCATCTCGCTTTTCAATGATCAGTATTGCTGGACCGAGCTTGATTTCTATATGCTGAAGTTGTGACAGATTCAGGGATAATAGATTATGCCCATTAAATTCCTGATCATACACAGTCAATGCATATTTGTTGTCTACGCCTGGTAATGAAAGAATCCAGTCTCTCACATGTTCTTTATTCCAGTCCTTAATCTCTGCAGGAAGTTCAGATGAATGTGAGAGTTCATTGTCATTGTTCTGGAAGGTAATCAAAAACAGTTTTACAATAAAATACAATATAATACAGTTGCTGAATACAACCCCAAATCAGAAAAATAAATAAATGCAAATAAAAATATATGCTTTGACTTTTATTTCATTGCAAACAGTATGAACCCAAGATATTTCATGTTTTTTTTCTGGTTGGTTTGTTTATTTGGGTATTTAATGACACTATCAGCATCAATGGCCATTTCAGCGACAAACACAAGGTTATATTGATACACAAGTTTACATGAAGGCTATATATATACACTCAGGTCGGGCCAATTTAGCATGATCAATTAACCTAATGCATGTCTTTGGACTGTGGGAGGAAATCAGAGTACCCAGAGTAAACCCACACAGACACGGGAGGACAAACTCCACACTGAAAGGACCCAGGCCACGCCACCCTGGGATCAAATGCAGGACCTTCTTGCTGTGATGCAACGATGCTACCAACCGAGGCACTGTGTCGCCTGTTTTGTTCTGGTCAACTCCATTTAATTTGTTAAATATACATCCATTCCTGCATTTCAGTCCTGCAACACATTCCAAAAAAAGTTGAGATGGGGGCATTTTAGGACTAGTAATGAAGTTTAAAAAAAAAAACTAAATAATGATGTCATATCAAACAAGTAATTAAACAGGTCAATAGGTGATTATAATCATGATTTCTTACAAAAGCAGCATCCACGAAAGGCTGAGTCTTTGAGGGGTAAAGATGGGCAGAAGATCTCCAGCTTATCAACAAACGTGTAAGAAAATGATTGAAATGCTTAAACACTATATTGCTCAAAGAAAAATTGGATTTACATATTTTTCCCTTTACAGTGCATAATGTCATTAAACAATTCAAGGAATCTGGAGGAATTTCTTGATGCAGTGCCTCTGAGGGATCAGAGATCACACTTAAGTTTAGGCTTGCTCCTTTGCCTTTTACACACTGAAATTCCTCCAGATTCCTTGAATTGTTTAATGATATTTGCACTGTAGAGGGAGAAATGTGTAAATACCTTCCAATATTTCTTTGAGGAAAATTGTTTTTAAACATTTCAATAATTTTCTTCTACATTTGTTGACAAACCATAGATCCTCTGGTCATCTTTACTCCTCAAAGACTCAGCCTTTTGGGGATACTGCTTTTGTACCAAATCATGTTTATAATCACCTGTTGATATCAACTGTTTGAAATCACTTCATTTGTTTTTTTTTTTACATCAGTAACTTTTTCTTTAATGTGTTGAAGGCCTGAAATGCAGGAATGAATGTTTATTAACAAATTAAATGAAGCTGAGCAGAAAAAAACATCTAATATCTCAGGTTCATACTGTCTGCAATGAAAAAAAGTCAAAGGAAATGTAAGAAACACTGCATTTTTTTATTTGCATTTTCCATTCCGTCCAACTTTTTCTGATTATATATACGTATTTTTACGTTTGATTCAGATCTCTCCTTTGATGCACACATTAGCAAAATCACTAAAATTGCTTTCTTTCATATACATAATATTTCTAAACTTAGAAATATACTCTCTTTTCTATAGATGCTGAGAAACTGGTTCAAGCATGTATAAACTCAAGTTTACATTAATGTAACTCTTTACTTGCTGAATGCTCTAATAAATCTAAAAATAAGCTTTAATTTGTTCAGAATGCTCAAGTGCTAACTAGAACTAGAAAATTTGACCATAGGTTAGGGATAAATATACACAAATGTGCTATGCATATTCAAGCCATGACACAGGTTTCCTACAAAAGCAGGGAGAAGGCTTTAGTCCTAAATTCTGTAGAAAGTGTTGACAAAGAAAAATCTAGCAATGACACATATTCTATACTTGCAAAGACTTACAAAAAACCTTTATGGTATAAATGCAGTACACAAAATGCAACTTTACTGTAAATTTACTTTTCAGTACACTGAAAGCATTTAGCAGTGATGACCCAGAATTTCAAAGTACATGGTCTGTTGGACTGAGTGTGCACCAGTACACTTCTACTTGCATTACATTTACACAGTTACAACAATTTTTACATTTTTCTTGCATAAAAAATAACATATTGATGTGTATTATTCATAATTATTATTAATTATATTATAATTATTAAAGACTGTTTTGTATCAATCTTTTCCATAACTTGCTTTTATTACAGTTTTGATAAGCTCAAATGTACAATGAGAATCAAAGTATCACTTCTTACAGTACCCTGACATCCAGCTGGCATCTTAAACTGCACGTCATACCTTTTCTTTATTTCCTGATCCATCCATCATGAAAACAAGTGTTTCTATGGCAGTCTTCCCCAAGCCTACGTAAAAGAAAGTTGAACATATGAAGTACACAGTTTTCAATTTCAATATTAAACTGGCAACTAGACATCTGTTCTCCGCAATTATTGGCAATCCTGGTAACAATGAGTAAAATTAGCTAAGGTGAATTAGTTTAATCTCACACTGAAAATTTTTGAAAGATCCGATCTTTAAGTAAATCTTGTAGTAAATTCCCATCAGAGAAAATAAATCCCCCATCAGTAAATAATTACTTTTAACAAAACCACATCTGTCACAAGTATTGGCACTCCTGCATTTACTACTTTAATACTTTTAAAATAAAATATAAAATAAATAAAATAAAATAAATTTAGGTCCTTGCCAGGAGAGAATAATAAAAAGAGAATGTGGATTAGCTGAGGGAAAGTAATTAATTGATGTGGAATCATTGCAAAGTCACAGTGTTGATACCCAGGGGAGAACGGTTGCACTGGAAGCAAGGCTGAAGATGTGTGAAGCATATACATATATAATACCTAGACGCCTCTTTGGCTGCTTCGGTTTGTTGCTGCGATACGTCAACACGTCCGCAATATTGGTCCAGGCAAGACTGGCTTATAAACAAATACAAGTGAACGGAAGAGCTGCGTTTTTCCTTATTAAAATGCACAATAACCTAGCTATTTCTCAACCGATTTTAATGAGTCATTTTTATATTCAAGACTTCTTTAAATTAAAAAAAAAAAGTTAAGTCCAGTTACTTTGAATCTCAATAGAGAGGAGTGTGTATCAGTGTTAGGCAAGTTATGCAGCATCTAGGTATATCATGTCTATGGTGTGAAGGGGCACACAGACGAACATGCACTGAGAACAAGCTGTATGTTGGAGCTGTACATGTTGAACGAGAAATGACTGATGATTCACCATCACCATAGCTGTGTGAGCTAGGGGAAGAGTGGGGATTATCATGTGCAGTGTGATGTGCGATTTATTAATTTTTTTGTTTGTTTGTTTTGGTCTTTAAAAGAGCATGTTTATGGAGTGAGATCACTATCTTTAATACGAGAGCGCAAAATTAAAAAACGAGAGCGCAAAATCACTTTCAAACGAGCAAAAACAAGAACCGTACGTTTCCAATGCGGCAGCACGCTTCAGTTCTGTCCGCGTTTCGTAGATAAAAACCGGAAATACATCAGAGGTCAAGGCTTGGTAGATCATTACTGGAACTATCGATTGCAAGATGTCGCCAAAGGAAATCGGCAGGAAGGAATAATATAGAGATAATATAAAATGCAGTAAAGAAGATACTAAAAGTATTATTAAAGCTAAAATGAAGGATACATGGAAAAATCTATGGGCACGGAACAGACTGGAAGACAGTTTTATATTAAAAGTTAAATTGGAAAGGGCAAGCATACAAACTGAAGTAAGCCAGAAGAGATCATATTATCAAGAATGCGATCTGGACCTACAGGGTTAAACAGCACCTTGTTTTAATGAAGAAACATACTGAGGGCAACTGTGAATACTGTAATAATCAAGAAACTGTAGAATGCGTAATTCTTCATCGTGCTAAATATTATCAAGCCAGACAATGATTAATTTCCCATCTTGAGGGAAATCATATTAGATTGCAATTACATGACATATATCAAAAGTTTGGGCACTCCTTATCAAACGTTTGCTGATTTTCTAAGCGCAAATAAGCTAACCTAACCTCTACATGAAACAATAGTATGGCATATTTCTACAAGTGTTTAATGCACAGTATTTATTTGCAGAATTTAACATGTTGGAAGAACATAATATAAAATGTGACATCTGCAGATTTGGACACCCTGTCAGTCAGAACTTGGCAAATCCCAGATCTTTTCATTTGCAGCATTTTATGTTATTTTCTCCCCAGTATGTTAAATTCAGCAAATCAGTGATTGTATTACATTAAAATTTAGACCTGATTCCATTTTGAATTTAGAACGATCTTTCCAATTGTCAGGCCTAATGTGTGAACATGTGACGATGTAAAGATGTCTGAAATAACTCTGCATTCTCAGTAGATATAATGTATTTAAGATAATGTATAGCTCCGTCGATTTCTGGAAGCTGTGCAGAGAACTGGCTGGCCATCATGGTATGGTCCTTCTTTTGAAATAATTTCCCAGTTTACTTTAAATATTATAAAACTGTCTTCCAGTCTGTTCTGTGCCCATAGATTTTGCCATTTATCTTTCATGTTAGCTTTAATAATACTTTTAGTATCTTCTTTACTGCATTTTATATTAATCTCTATATTATTCCTTGCTGCCGATTTCCTTTAGCGACATCTTGCAATCGATAGTTCCAGTAATGATCTACCAAGCCTTGACCATTGATGTATTTCCGATTTTTATCTATGAAACGAGCACATAACTGAAACGAGCACAGAACTGAAATGCGCTGCCACGCTGGAAGCATACGGTTCTTGTTTTTGTTCTATTTAAAGTGATTTTGCGCTCTCGTTTTTTGATTTTGTGCTCTCGTATTAAAGATAGTGATCTCATTCCATACATGTGTAGTTTATATTGGGATGCTGAGTGGGTTACCATATTTATTGTAACATCAGTTCTGAATATATGTGGGACTTGAAATTAAGACAGGAACTAACTTTTAGTGTAAATTTATTAGCTGTAGTTTTAGAGATTTTCTGTTTTTCACAGTCTGAAGTGTGACTGTACTCTTCTGTGTTTTTTAGGGGTATAGGGGATTAATGTGTTATTCAATTTGTAAAAGAGCCTGTCTGTTTCCTTCCCTACACATTACCAATGGCTGAGCTGGTTCCTCAAGTGTAGATTTAGGTTGAATTTCTAGGGGTGGCAATAATTAACATGTGGTTTTGTTAAACATTATTTTTGATGAGGATTTTCTCAGACTAAATTTACTTCATATGGTTGGATTTTTCTCATTTTTGTGTGAAAAGCTAATTCACCAAAAGGTGAATACTTTACTCATTTTACTTATTTTTACTATGGGTACCAATAATTGTGGAGAGGACTGTACTTGCAGGAAAGCAAACTTGCTTCCCAAGTTGTGAAGCACAAAAGGCTACACTGAAAAATTAAAGATTATTTGTAATGTCAACAACATTTTGCCCAAATATGTTATGGTTTCAGATATCTAATAGAGATGCAATAATCAATTTTAAAAAATTTTAAATGAGCTCAGTTTGGTGTAAATCAATCAACCAACCTTAATTTTCACTCGGAAATACATTGAGGGTGACCACAAATTTTCAATGCAGCTGACCATGTACAGCCTATAGGAAAAAAATAAGAAAATGAAATTTAATCTGGTTAAACTAAAACAAAAAAGACAACATAATTAAGATATAATTTAAAAGACAATTCAATTCATAAGATTTCAACATAATACATTTTATAAAAATAAAAAAATTAAAATAAATAAAAATTTAAATACAACCAGATTTTAAATACAATACAGATTTAAAACAAAAGAAGAATAAAATAAAGAAGACTAAACTAAATAATGCTAAAATGAAGCTAAATTATTTATAGTAACGAAAAAAATGATCATAACTCTAATACTACAATAACGTAATAAAAAACAAAAAAATAATAAATCACTAAAATAATACAAATAACAAATAGTACAAATTAAACGGTTACAAGCAGAGTACAGATAGTTAGAAATGAAAATTCTAATATGAGTGAGTGACACCAGCGAGCTAAGCTTTAGTGTTTCCTGTAGTGAATTCCAGCTAGCTGGTGCACTGTAACTAAAGACAGATTTTCCCAGTTCAGAAAAAAATATCAGTACCTGGCAATTGATCCAACCACTGGCCAATTACCATTATTTATAGACATAATTGAAGTAATATATGTTGGCATATAACTGGAGTGTGTTTTATAAGTAAAAATAAACCAATGTGTTCTCCGTGGTGCTACTAATGAGAGCTAACCAACGTTTTGTGATGACCTGTATCAAAAGCCTTTGATAAAGCAATACAAATGCAACACATTGCTTCTTCCTGTCAATGGCCATAGAGAGATTGTTTATTAACAGTATGCCTGTCTCTGAAGCCAACTTAATTAAATAGGACAAATTTTGCATGCAGAAATAATTTTAAATGACTATTCAATAGAGATTCTAAACATGACAATTTTATGATTTGTCTGCTGTTATTTACATCTAGTGTAAAGTGGATTTCACTCGTTGCCAAGACAAAAAGAAACGCTTGTTGATTTAATTTTTTTTTTTTTAATTCTTCTAACCACAATCTGACAGCCTGTTTCATTTTTGGAGCTGTTTCTAATGCATTTGTTGGGGCAGTGCATTTTCACACGCTCACTTTACATTACCATGTCCACAAAATCTGTAATTATTATTATGTTTTCACATTTAATAATAAAATTGGATAGATGGGTGGATGTTGTTGGCTATATTCAGCTGACTTTATGACTTCTGATTAAGTTCGACCAGAGGCGTCCCCAGGTTGTTGTATGTACAACTGAGGATCAAACCCAGAATGAATATAGCCACGGATGTAAATTTAACATTATATTTAACATTACATTTAACATTATATCGATTATTTAATGGGTATAGTCTTTATATTATTTTAACATAATAACTGAAATCAGCATAGGTCTCTGTCAGGTCTTTTTTCTTTGATTTTGTTTGCACATACCTACAGTGGTGCAAAAAGTATTTAGTCAGCCACTGATTGTGCAAGTTCTCCTACTTAGAAAGATGAGAGGTCTGTAATTTTCATTATAGGTACACTTCAACTATGAGAGACAAAATTAGAAATAAAAAATCCCGGTAATCACATTGTAGGATTTTTAAAGAATTTAATTGCAAATTAAATAAATATTTGGTCAATAAATTTGGCTCAACTCAATACTTTGTAACATAACCTTTGTTGGCAATGACAGAGGTCAAACGTTTCCTGTAAGTCTTCACCAGGTTTGCACACACTGTAGCTGGTATTTTGGCCCATTCCTCCATGCAGATCTCCTCTAGAGCAGTGATGTTTTGGTGCAACACGGACTTTCAACTCCCTCCACACATTTTCTATGGGGTTGTTGTCTGGAGACTGGCTAGGCCACTCCAGGACCTTGAAATGCTTTTTACGGAGCCACTCCTTCGTTGCCCGAGCGGTGTGTTTGGGATCATTGTCATGCTGGAAGACCCAGCCATGTTCCATCTTCAATGCTCTCACTGATGGAAGGAGGTTTTGGCTTAAAATCTCACGATACATGGCCCCGTTCATTCTTCCGTTAACACAGATCAGTCGTCCTGTCCACTTTGCAGAAAAACAGCCCCAAAGCATGATGTTTCCACCCCCATGCTTCACAGTAGGTATGGTGCAACTCAGCATTCGTCTTCTTCCAAACACAACAAGTTGAGTTTTTACCACAAAGTTGTATTTTGGTTTCATCTAACCACATGATATTCTCCCAATCCTCTTCTGGATCATCCAATATGCTCTCTGGCAAACTTCAGACGAGCCTGGACATGTACTGGCTTAAGCAGGGGGACACTCCTGGCACTGCAGAGTCCCTCTCGGCGTAGTGTGTTACTGATGGTAGCCTTTTTACTTTGGTCCCAGCTCTCTGCAGGTCATTCATCAGGTCCCTCCTTGTAGTTCTAGGATTTTTGCTCACCGTTCTCATGATCATTTTGACCCCACGGGATGAGATCTTGCATGGAGCCCCAGATCAAGGGAGATTATCAATGGTCGTGTATGTCTTCCATTTTCTTACAATTGCTCCCACAGTTGATTTATTCACACCAACCTGCTTGCCTATTGTAGATTCACTCTTCCCAGCCTGGTGCAGGTCTCCTATTTTCATCCTGGTGTCCTTTGACAGCTCTTTGGTCTTGAATTTGGAGTCTGACTAATTTGGAGGCTGTGGACAGGAGTCTTTTATACAGATAATGAGGTCAAACAGGTGCCATTTATGCAGGTAACGAGTGGAGGACAGAAGAGCTTCCTAAAGAAGAAGTTACAGGTCTGTGCAAGCCAGAAATCTTGCTTGTTTGTGGGTGACCAAATACTTATTGTCCACCATGATTTACAATTAAATTCTTTAAAAATCCTACAATGTGATTTCCTGGATTTTTTTCTCATTATGTCTCTCATAGTTGAAGTGAACTTATAATGAAAATTACAGACCTCTCTTATCTTTTTAAGTAGGAGAACTTGCACAATCAGTGGCTGACGTAATACTTTTTTGCCCCACTGTATATACTATCACTGAACCTATTCTTACATGTAGCTACACGAGACGCTATTACGCATGTATTAGGCTAAACGTTTTATTTATACCAAACATTCGTGGTTAGCTGCTAAACGGACACCATGCATGTAGTATAAAAAGAAATGCCATAGCCTAGGGATAAAAAACGATCAAATTTGGGCATTAAAACGTAAAAGCAAAATCAGAAGTATCTGAATCAGACCATGCAATCAGAACTTTAAGTTGATCCACTTTGTCCTTTTGAAGTAGGCTGTGTTGAGATTTATTATGCCTAAACATTTTCTTTTTTTTTAACTCTCAAAATCTGTCACAGGCTTTACAGACTGCATCTGTCAGAAAGGGTGCATTCTAAATCTTAAATTGTTTAGCAAAACAAAAAAGTAATCAAAATAGAATTTAGGTCATCTTGGGCAGGCTGTTACATTGACATTTTTATGTTTACACTAAATACACTAAATCCATATTCTGTCAGGACTTCTACAATAGCTAAAAAGAGCTTTTAAAATGGTGTTCTCTAGCTATGTCTAATATAACACGACATGATAGGTGATAGAAAAAGCCATGAGTCAGTAATGAAACAGATAAAGCAAGTAACACTTACCGAAAAAGCTTGTGGAAAAGTTGAATTCCGCTCACAGCAACACGCGAGTCTGCCTTCCTCTGTGACTAACAAAGAAGCGATTTGAGTATTTCACTGAAGTCCTGGAACTGTGTAGCACAATAGCAACTGTTGAGGATTTGTTGGACACATGTGCCTTTGTGGCTGCGGGGGCCACACATTTTTGCACCCATATAATTATTTACATCTTATATATTGCATTTCTAATTGTGGTGATGTCACTCGTTCAGACTAAGTCTCTTTAAGACATGATTTTGCAGATGGGTCTCAGTCTAACGGAGAAAGTACAAAATGATCTTTGGCCTTGAAAGTGTTCACCAGTTTTGTGAAGTGTGGGTATGTGTGTGCGTAAGATTTTTTATACAGAGACTTGTTGTAAACTCCAGTAACTTGGGTTATTTTACATGTTCATGTGTATAATTAGTTGTAATTCAGTTGTAATTTGATTAATAAGCAAATTTATGATAGTGATCCTTTTATTCTGTTAGTGCATATGATGAATAACTATATTTTTGACGTTAAAGTGTTAAGTTAAAGCTTTTACATGGTCACAGAGATTAATCACGATCTGGATTTAGTATAATTATGTAAGAATTGAATATAATTTATATGTAGAAGTTTAATATAATAATGTAAGAATTGAATGCAATTTACTGTACATGTAGAAATTAGAGATTTGATGCTGAATCTAAAATCTGGGATAAAGCTCATCTTCACACATGCCAGGTCAGGATTACCCGAGAGGAGATAAGAGTGGCGCCTGGGCAGCAGTTAGGTTTTTGCTATTATTTTGAAATGAAGAAGAGAGATACAAATAAATAAAGTAAATCAAGACCTTTCTTGTCATGTCTAACCCTGAACCTGGAGAGCCAAGTCTGAAAGTATAGGTGTAAAGAACAACCCCAACCCCTAAAAAACAAACAACAAATGGTCTAATTACGTTCTGTTGAAGTCAAAACTTTTTTTCTGAATATGAAATAATTACCGGTATAACAATTGGCATCCTGTTTAATGATATTGTGCAGCACAATAATAAATACGAACATACAAACAAGACCTTTCTTGCTATATCTTTGAATAAAGAAGTACTTTACATTCTCCAAGGTAAGCAAGTAAGAGGAGACTTGATGAGTATAAAATACAATTGTCACAACCAGAAAGAATAAGCCCATTCATGCCATCATAGGTTTGGGCACAGTCACTGCAGTTGATAATCACCAAACCAAAACACAAAGTATGATCTAATTGTATCTTATGTTGAAGTCAACACAATTTGTTAAGGAAACTGCAGAGTCACATTCATATATGTTTCTATTTATTTTAACTTTAATAGAGGAAGAAAAACCTGCGTACCTGACAAATGTTTGGGAAAGGGTTACAGAGCATTCTGGAAGATAATGAACTTGGCTATGGAAACAGCTGCTAAGTGTTAAAAACACAGAACCAGTTCAAAATAGTTTAAATCTTACTTATCATAGGAAAAACAGGATGTTCCCTCTCTTTCTTGTGCTTTCGGCTTCTCCCTTATCAGGGTCACCACAGCGAGTTACGTTTCCACCTCAACATGTCTCCACATCCTCTACTCTCACCCAACTCCTGCATATCGTATTCACCACAAAACAAATAACTCCTCTGGTCTCTCTCCGTCTCTTGGCCTGGCAGCTCCATCTCCAACATCCTCCTACCAATATATCCACTATCCCTCCTCTGCACATGTCCAAACCATCTCAGTCTTCCCTCTCGAATTTTGTCTCCCAATTTTCCAACCTGTGCTGTCCCTCTGATGATCTCATTTCTAATCCTGTCCACCCTAGACACTCCTAAAGAGAACCTCAACTTCTTAAGTTCTGCCACCTCCAGCTCTGCTTCCTGTCTCTTTATCAGTGCCACTGTCTCTAAGCCATACAACAAGGCTGGTCTCACTACTCTCTTATAAATCTTTCCTTTCACGACACTCTTCTCCACCAACTCCATCCTGCCTGAACTCTCTTCTTCACCTACTTTCCACACTCCCCATTTCCTTGGACAGTTGATCCCAAGTACCTGAACTCCTGTACCTTTGTGACCACTGATCCCTGTAGCCTGACTGTTCCACCTGCCTCCCTTTCATTTACACACATGTATTCTGTCTTACTACAGTTGACTTTCATTCCTCTCCTTTCCAGATTATACCTCCACCTCTTCAAGTTCTCTTCTACCTGTTCCCTGTTCTCACTACAGATCACAATGTCGTCTGCAAAGATCATAGTCCACGGCTATTCCTGTCTGACCTCATCTGTTAGTCTGTCCATCACCAGAGCAAATAAGAAGGGACTCAGGGCCGATCCTTGATGCAGTCCCACCTCTACCTTGAAGCTATCTGTCACTCCTACAGCACCATCTCACGCTGTCACGCTGTTATCATACATGTCCTGCACTAATCTAACGTACTTTTCAGCCACTCGAGACTTCCTCATACACCACCACAGTTCCTCCCTTGGCACCCTGTCATAAGCTTTCTCCAAATCCACAAAGACACAGTGTAGCTCTTTCTGACCATCTCTATACTTCTCCATCAGCAGTCTCAAAGCAAAAATCGCATCCATGGTGCTCTTCCTTGGCATGAAACCATACTGTTGTTCACACACTGTCACCTCCTGTCTGAGCCTAGCTTCCACAACTCTCTCCCAAATCTTCATTGTGTGGCTCATCAACCTTACGCCCCTGTAAGAGCCACAACTCTGTACATCACCATTCTGCTTAAAAATTGGTACAAGTAAACTTTTCCTCCCTTCCTCCGGCATACTCTAATTCACCAGAATTTCACTAAATAATCTAGTCAAAAACACCACTCCCAGCTCTCCTAGACTTTTCCATACCTCAACTGGTATGTCATCAGGTCCCACTGCCTTTCCGTTCTTCATCCTTTTCAAAGCTTTCCTCACTTCTTCCTCGCTAATCTTTGCTACATCCTTTTGCACAATTTCTACACCATCCAGCCTTCTTTCCCTTTCATTTTCTACATTCATCAACTCCTCAAAATACTCCTTCCATCTCTCCCTCACCTCACCTGACAGTACATTTCCATTTCTATACTTGATCACCCTTACATGCTGCACATCCTTTCCAGCTCTATCTCTGTCTCGCCAGCAGATACAACTTCTCTCCTTCCCTACTGTCTAACCTTTCATATAACTCATCGTAGGCCTTCTGCTTGGCCTTTGCTACTTCCCTCTTTGCCCTTTGCCGCATCTCCTTGTACTCCTGCCTACTCTTTAGTCATTTAGTCCCATTTCTTCTTTGCTGACCTCTTTCTCTGAATAACCTCCTGCACTTCCTCGTTCCACCACCAGGTTTCCTTTTCATCCTTTGCCTGTCCAGAAGACACACCCAGTACCTTTCTACCTGTCTGTCTAATTACTGTTGCTGCTACTACCCAGTCATCTGGAAGCTCTTTCTTATCACCCAAAGCCTTTCTCAGCTCTCCTCTGAACTCCTCAACATGCTTCCTTTCTCAACTTCCACCATTTGGTCCTCTGCTCTGCCTTTGTCCTCTTCCTAACCACCAGAGCCAACCTGCACATCCACATCCGATGCTGCCTAGCTACACTCTCCCCTGCCACTACCTTACAATCACCAATCTCTTTTAAGCAACCTCTTCTACATAGGATGTAGTCTACCTGTGTGCTCCTCCCTCCACTCTTATAAGTCACCCTATGCTCCTCCTTCTTTTGGAAATATGTGTTAACCACAGCCATTTCCATCCTCTTTGCAAAATCCACCACCATCTGTCCTTCTAAGTTACTATCCTTAACACCAAACCTGCTGATCACTTCCTCATCTCCTTTATTATCTTCACCAACGTGACCATTGAAATCTGCACCAATCACCAGTCTCTCCTCCCTGGGAATGCTCTCAACCACTTCATCTAACTCCCTCCAGAATCTCTCCTTCTCCTCTACTTCACAGCCAACCTGTGGTGCATAGCCACTAACAACATTCACCATTACACCCTCAATTTCCAGCTTCAGACATGTTATCCTATCTGACACCCTTTTCACCTCAACGACATTCTTTACATAGTCCTCCTTCAGGACCACACCAACTCCATTTCTCTTCCTATCCACACCATGGTAGAACAGTTTAAACCCTGCACCAATGCATCGAGCCTTGCTACCCTTCCACTTTGTCTCCTGCACACACAAAACATTGACCTTTCTCCTCTGCATCATATCAGCCAGGTCTCTACCTTTCCCTGTCATCGTCCCTACATTTAGGGTCGCTACCCTCAGTGCTATGTTCTGGCCCCTCCTGATTTCTCTCTGTCTCCTCACACGCCTCCCTCCTCTTCGTCTTCGGCAAACAGTAGTCCAATTTCCGCTGGTACCCTGTTTGCTACCAGTACCAGTGGTGGTCGTTGTTAACCTGGGCCGCGACCGATCCGGTGTGGTGAAATTATTATGAACTCGCATACTAGATTTGGCAAATGTTTTACACCGGATACCCTTCCTGACGCAACCCTCACCATTTATCCGGGCTTGGGACCGGCACTAGAAATACGTCTGCGCAAACTAACGGATGGGGTTTAGGCAAAAAACAGGATGTTGATGTGTGTAAAAAAAAAAAAATTAAATAAAAAAAATAAAATAAAAAAAAAAGCACCCAACCTAGGGTATCTATATACAGTGGGGCAAAAAAAGTATTTAGTCGTCACTGATTGTTCAAATCTCGACCTAGAAAGAGGAGGACAGGTCTGTAATTTAAGCGGTCAAGAGTTTACTTGCAAGTCTTCACCAGGTTGACACACTGTAGATGGTATTTTGGCTCATTCCACCATGCAGATCTCTCTAGAGCCGTGATGTTTTGGGCAACAAGGACTTTCAACTTCCTCCACAAATTTTCTTGGGCTGAGGTCTGGAGACTGGCTAGGCCACTCCAGGACCTTGAAATGCTTTTTAGGAGCCCACTCCTTCGTTGGCCCCGAGCGGTGTGTTTGGGATCAGTCTCATGCTGGAAGACCCAGCCATGTTCCATCTTCAATGCCTCTCACTGAGGAAGGAGGTTTGCCTTTTAAATCTCGCCATACATGGCCCCGTTATGTCTTCCCTTAACACAGATCAGTCGTCCTGTCCCCTTTGCAGAAAAACAGCCCCAAAGCATGATGTTTCCACCCCCATGCTTCACAGTAGGTATGGTGTTCTTGGGATGCAACTCAGCATTCTTCTTCCTCTAAACACGACGAGTTGAGTTTTTACCAAAAAGTTCTATTCTGGTTTCTTCTGACCACATGATATTCTCCCAATCCTCTTCTGGATCATCCATATGCTCTCTGGCAAACTTCAGACGGGCCTGGACATGTACTGGCTTAAGCAGGGGGACACGCCTGGCACTGCAGGATCTCATTCCCTCTCGGAGTGTGTTACTGATGGTAGATTTTGTTACTTTGGTCCCAGCTCTCTGCAGGTCATTCATCAGGTCCCTCAGTGTAGTTCCAGGATTTTTGCTCACTGCTCTCATGATCATTTCGACCCCATGGGATGAGATCTTGGGTGGAGCCTCAGATCGAGGGGGATTATCAATGGTCTTGTATGTCTTCTATTTTCTTACAATTGCTCCCACAGTTGATTTATTCACACCAACCTGCTTACCTATTGTAGATTCACTCTTCCAAGCCTGGTGCAGGTCTACAAATTTCTTTCTGGTGTCCTTCTACAGCTCTTTGATCTTGGCCATGGTGGAGTCTGGAGTCTGACTGTTTGAGGCTGTGGACAGGTGTCTTTTATACAGATAACGAGGTCAAACAGGTGTCATTAATACAGGTAACGAGTGGAGGACAGAAGAGCTTTTTAAAGAAGAAGTTACAGATCTGTGAGAGCCAGAAATCTTGCTTGTTTGTGGGTGACCAAATACTTATTTTCTACCATGATTTACAATTAAATTCTTTAAAAATCCTACAATGTGATTTCCTGGAAGCTTTTTCTCATTTTGTCTCTCATGAAGTGTACCTATGATGAAAACTACAGACCTCTCTCATTTTTTTAAGTCGGAGAACTTGCACAATCAGTGGCTGACTAAATACATTTTTGCCCTACTGTAAGCTGTGAGGTATTTTGCATCACTGCTTCAGTGCCTGGTTACTCTGTGAGCTTCTACATGGATTCCTTGCAAGGAATAAACTTATCTGGCTTTCTGGTGTGTTTCATTACATTCTATTGGGGATTTCCACCACAGAAGCTACCTGAACATATCACACTGCTAATACAGTTTAATGCACCAGCAGAGTGTATTAGCTGAATATATTGTCCTGTGCAAAAGTGTATATTCTGCTTATTCTTTATTTAAGTTTAAGCACTTAAGGTTAAGCACTTCGTAGTTCTACAAATACAGATTGTAGTCCATCTGTTTCTCTACATACTTGGTAAGTCCCCTTTATCTGGCTCTCTAATGGTCAGAATCCCAACAGGAAAACCGCACATCAGGTACTATTTGGCTGGTGGACTATTTTCAGTCCGGCAGACACACTGATGTGTTTAAAAACTCCAGCAGCACTGCTGTGTCTGATCCACTCGTGTCAGCTCAACACACTAACACACCACCACCACATCTGTGTCACTGCAGTGCTGACAATGATCCACCACCCAAATAGTACCTGATCTGTGCTGGTCCAGTGGGGGTTCTGACCATCAGAGAGTCAGTTAAAGGGGGGGGCTGGGTGTTCATTTCAGTGTTAATCATGAGGAACCATTTTTTTTTGTTTGTTTGTTTGTTTTTTAACAAAAATGAGACGATGACTTTATTAACACCACAGATCTGGTACTATTTGGGTTTTGGATCATTCTCACCCCTGCAATGACACTGATGTGGTGGTGTGTTAGTGTGTGTTAAGCTGGTATGAGAGGATCAGACACAGCAGTGCTGCTGGAGTTTTAACTCACTGTTCCTCGCTGGAGAACTCGCTGGAGAACTGTGCAGTCACTGGGTCAATAGATGCTTCTATTCATGTTTATGCTGCATTAATGTCTGCCATCAGGCTGTCTCTGGAAGTTCATTGGCCTATAGAGGATGAATTAAAGTTGCCATAGTGATAAACTTGGTGTTTTTTAGTTACCTTTTAGAGTGCTGGTTTCCATTCATCTGACAAAGTGAAACGTGAAAATACTTAACAAAAACACCAGATGTAGAAGTTCATTTCAGGATCATTGCTGTGGATAAGAGCACTCCGGTGTCTTTAGGTCAGCCTGATAATTCCTTTTAATAATCACTGCTCAGCATCACTTCTACAGGTAAAGGATGACTTCCAAAGAAAAATGGCACTCATTGAACCAAGTGACTCATCCAACTCTGGTTCAGACACACATGTTCACTGTAGGTACTTCTGACGATTGACAGGTTATTTAAATGCAGAGGTGCTAACAGTTAGCATGTTAGCACTTTGACTGCAAGAGGCACTGCACTATATCATTATTCTCATAACCAGCAAGAAAAAAAGTTCTGTGACCTGTACCACAATGGCCCTTCTGGTGGTTTGAACCAGACAGGCTAGCATTTATTACCCTTGAGCGTCAACAATCCTTGGTTGTTCAACAGTATTGCCATTTTAATGTACATTGGACTAAATATATTCTATATTGAAAGCATTTAGCAGACACCCTATCGCAGAGAGATTTGCATTTGGGCTCATCCGTTAATCAAGGGCATACACTAGCAGCTTGGCATGGTTGGGAGCAGAACAACTTGGTGATTAGTAGTACTGAACCATAAGCCATGCCGCCATTATCTGACTTAGAGTAGCGTTTGTCAGTCGTGGCATTCTCCGTTGACATCTCTCATCAAAAAGATGTTTCCATCTGCAGACCTGGTTCTCACTGCTTTTCTTTCATTCAAAGCTCACTATACAGTAGAGATGTGCTGGAAAATCCCAGATCAACAATTGTGAAAATACTCACACCAGCCTGTCTGGTACCAACAATCATTCCACTGTGATCATATTTTTCATCTAAAATCATTCTAAAATTCATCCAGGCCACGCACCAGATACTGAAAGGAATACTTTTGCCACTCACTAATATGTAACATTGGATCATTTTCCTCAATAAATAAATGAGCAAGTATAATATTTGTCTCATTTGTGTAACTGGGTTCTCTTTATCTACTTTTAGGACTTGTGTGAAAATCTGATGTTTTAGGTCATATTTATGCAGAAATATAGAAAATTCTAAAGGGTTCACAAACTTGGCACCACTGTACATCCTCCACTTTTGTTCTATTCAGCGATTAATTATGAACTAATGGTTGTTTTGTTTATATTGTAGCAATTAGAGCTACAAGAAATGGTTGCAAGACAATGGATGGATGCACTTGGTGGTACAAAGATAAACAACACATAACGTGTAAAGGTTACTTAAGGTGAAGTGCTGCCCAAG
Organism: Ancistrus triradiatus; assembly: GCA_025084515.1. NCBI lineage: Eukaryota > Metazoa > Chordata > Actinopteri > Siluriformes > Loricariidae > Ancistrus > Ancistrus triradiatus. Next base: position 110,939 of record JAJAGP010001659.1, on the reverse strand, counting down.
TCACATACAACAGGCAGCCAGCGATAGCAGTCAATCAGAAAGTCTTCTGAGCCACTGGATTATGCTTACATTAAAAGTAGGTGGGGTTCTAAATATACAGCAACCAGGTAGGGATTTTCCCCTTAGAAAAGAAGAGAAAAAAGGCTCCCGCTATGCAAACATTCATTATCCAAATCATTGTGCATATACATGCACTTAATAAATAATCTGCAGTTCTCCAATTACTCAAGTGGTCGTAAACAGCATACTCCGATTTCCACAATCGGATTAAGGTCTAAAAATCAGATTAAGAATTCCAATAAAGACAGAATTAAGGTCAGTAATCAGATTTCTCAGTGTGTATGTATTCCCTTACTCTGATTTCAATTGTTTTCCCTCAGTCAGCATATGCATGCAAACGTCATGGAAGCATCCAGTTGTCAGGTGTGCTTACTTAGTGTAAGCTTTGAGCTCATTGCTCTATAAAATACAAATATTGGTAGTTGCAGGTTGCTGGGGATCGTTTCTAAAGTGTATCTTGATGCATGCTCAATAATCCAGGGAAGTAAATTCCATAAAGTTGAATTATTTTATCATCTGGACCCAAGGTTTTCGTGGGAGAAATGTTTTGTCACTAATCTAAGTGACTTCTTTCAGTTAGAAGAGACTGAAAAAGTCTGTGCTTAAAACACTTGCATTAATCTATCCTGACCTAATGGCATTTATTCCATAAGATATCGGAAGTGAAAAATAAAATAGTTAGTCCATTGGCGCTGCTGCACATCTGCCCAGCATCTGCAGGAGGATTGTATCACTGAAATTCAGAATATGGTTTCTGCTGATTTTGTAGTATTGGATTCCCATCTTAAAGTTGAAAAATCATCAGGCGAACCATCGTAAAACAGGAAGCACTGGTACTTACAACTAAGCTGAAAAGATGAAGGACAAGGACTTTATAGACCTTGCTCAAAAGGTTGTAGCATGGCAGAGCTGGAATTTGAACTCAACTTTTAATTCGTTCACTGTTCAAATGGTCTGCACTCTTCCTGGAAGGTTTCCACTACATTAGCAGAAAGAGTATTAATGATGTCAGGTACTGATGTAGGAGCTTGGCTGGCACAGTGGCACCACCAGCAGGTCCTGATGATGCATTCCGGGCAGATCAGGAAAAGGCTGGACATGGGATCATCCCTTTCATTGCAAAGGTAACTGCTCCTGGCCCTGCGGTGAACTTGGTGACCCAAGTTCAAGACCCGGTGGTGGTTTCTGGCTGGGTTGAGCTTCATATGCAGTCTTGACTGGCTGTAACTGAAGTAAGGGAGAAGTTACACATTGAAGGGCACTGAATTACTGCATTATTAGCCTTCCAATTCTGACTGCAGAAGCCACCAACATGTAAAGAGCTTTCATCTTTCTTCATTGTCTACTGTGATCATCCAGATGTTAAGAGATCCTACTATTAAACCAGGGTTGCCAGTATCCCATCATCAGTGTGCACAGGCAACGTTGCATACTGCTGCTATCACAATTCAGCAAATACCTTCAGCTGTACCTCAATGAAGTAAGCACTAAACTTTCAGTTCTGTTTTATTTTTAGGGCAAACGGACTTCGGTTGCAAATCTATCACACATGGCCCTTAAACATAAAAGGGGGGAAAAAAAACAACACAAAAAAAACAAAAAAAAAACTGTACAGGTGTGATGAAAGAAAAAAAAAATGTATAAATACATATACAAGTGTTACATGACAAAAAGTTCAAACACACACTGAAAGCAATTTGTGTGAACAGTTCTGGTGGCCCCATATTTCCACAGATTATCCAGAGACCTGACATTGGACTAATACTCAACTCTCAACGTTTGTTCCTTTTCAAATTGGACCCAGTTCAAGCAATATGAAATATTGTACTATGTAAGGCCATCAGTTAGCCACTATTTAAAAAAAAACAAAAAAAAAAAAAACATATTACCAAGGTGTTTCTTCTTAAAAGTCATGTACACAAAGCACAATAGGTTCTCACTACCTTCCTTGGAATATCTGATGGTCTTGTTCATGGAGAAACTGACATGTCAATTTGGTCGACTTAAGCCCTGTTGAACTTTAGTACTTGGTCGCCTCCTCACACGGGGCAAAAGGATAATACTGTATTTACAAACTGAGGAGGAACGAGCTAAAAAAACTGCAACAGCAAGGCAAATCACTGCAGCGCAACATGGTCGTGTTCCAAAAACATGCAGGCTATTTTTGCTAACGTGCAAAAGAGTGCAAACCCCCAATATTTCTGCTCCTTATGTACAAATAGCTGATAGGAAAAGCTGCAGGAGGAAATGTAAAGGGTCCCGACATCCGGAAATGTCAACGTCGCTTTTTGACGTGGCGTCAATTGAGGGATTTCACAAGGCCCTAGATACACACGCTGCATCTATAGCACTTCACATTTCAAAGTGCACACTTATTACCAACAGTCTAAGTGGTGGAAAGATGTGTGAGAATACTAAACAGAAAGCAAGGTAGTGTTACTCATCCATTTCTCCTTCAAAGCAGCGAATGCTAACATTTACAGAATATTAGATGCCATTTAAACAGACTTAATTGAGTCAAAACAGACTTCGAAGACTCTTGGGTTTGGTTTAACTGTAAGTGATTAGGATTCAGGACTATAAAACTAAAGAGGATCTACCCAGACCCCCGACTCGAGATGCTCCTGGGAAAAATCTGCATCCTCGTTTCAGTATCATTAAAGTGAGCACCTGTTAGCTTTTTGCCTGACAGTTGATACAAATGATTCATAACTTACATTTCAGATTGTCATATTCTTGAACATAACCCTACGGTTCTAATGTCTGTGGTCACACAGCTGGTTGTCCATCCAGGATTCTGCAGAGAGAGAAAGGTTTTGTTGTTCTTTGAAACAGCTGTCAAAGTTTGATATATTATTTCAATATACTACTACACTTCTAATATAATGCCTTTTAAAATGTAATATTTGAATTTCTTAACGCCATTAATCGCATTTATGCTGCTTGACCCTATGAAGGACTTAGTTCTGGCGTGTATCAGTACGAGTCTCCAGTCATTCCTCCCTACATACTATATAGAACATTATTAGTAGGGATATGAACTGGTGACTATGGCAAGTGAAACTGGACACTTGCTCATTACTATACGAAAGCATATTTTGCAAGGCACATAAGATAATAACGGTACCTAATAGAATTAATATTTTGCATTAAAAAGGAATCATGTTGGTAATCATGACGCCTGAAAATGTTATATTATTCAAAAGTAAAATGCAATCTGTTGAAGCTTATACAGTCCATCCGTATACACGTAGTGTTGTTTTTAATGGGAAAAGTCTTTCTGTAGTGTCAAATAGGAGCAAGCATAAAAATGTGATTAATCCCAAAGCAAAAAGTGCAATTAAAGCAATTTAATTTCTTATACGGACAGCCCCAATTGTGTTTGTTGTGGTAGATTGAATACTGGAAAACAGGTCCATAATGTTTAGTTTTCTACCCACATCATGGGAACTGACTGGGTGTCATTTCTGATGTACAGTAACATTGAAGTTGTAATAAAGTATAAACTATTAACCAACAGCTGATCAACCAGTATCACACCTACATTTTGAAAGTCACATGGATTTTTTTTAATGACACAATGGTTTAAGGCAATATTCATCGTACTTCACCTCGAACCAAATTCTGTCTTAGGCTTTTTTCGTCTGCTGATATTCCGTCAGCTGATGAGATGGAATTGGTCTGTGACAACATTATTTTTAAATCTAACCTTGATCCATTTTTGGCAGAATATCTGCACTACACCGCATGAATGCAGATACACAAAATCCTGGGTGGACTAAAAGAAAAACGTACTACCCCGAGTAGTTCAGTCCTTGTTCTTTCGAGTCACTACGTCACAGCACGACTTACTGTACAAACTAAAAAGCTCCAAAGTAAAGCATCTCCAAATAACAATCCATAGACTTTAAAACAGCCTTCAGTTACAAACATGCGAGACATAATATTTTGCGTAATTGCCTTTGTCGAAGGGCGCGCCGATTCGGTAGCATGTCACTGCATTTAAATAAAATGTAAATAAATTTAAACATTTGCTCCTACATTTTTTGGTTGTCATTTCAGCTTACACTTAAAATGACACTTGATATTGTCTTCGAATCACTTTTAAATCACTCGGCCAGCCAAATGATCCTCCATCACTGAGATTCAAGTGACACATTCAATAATCTACACAACAGCCCCTCATTTAAAACGACGACGTACATGTCTCAAACACTGTAGAGCGGAAAAAAGACCACATTATATATTATTAACGTTAAATATCAAGTAATTCTTCAGGGATGAAGAAAGTCTGGGTGGGGGGTGAAAAAGAAAAAAGGTGGCAATGGCAGTCAAGAAAGTTTCGAAGATGTGATCCCGAGAACACACTGTATTTAAAAACAGACATATCTTCTTTTTCCTCAAACTCTCTTTACATTCACAAAGAAAAATGAGAAGGAACACTGTGGGAAATGGGGGGAAATGTCATCCTTGGAAAGACCCAGAAAACTGACAAAAAAGAAACAAAATGATCTTAAGGAGGCACAACTCAGTTCCCACATGGGAATACACAGCATTGATGAACGTGTCCTCTTTATTAGCTGTGGGACGACACATCAGATGAGCTACTGCTGTTGCTGTTAGTCGTCTGAGCTCGTTTGATGTACAGGTTCAGCAGCTTCATCTGGGGAGCAAGCAGAAGGCACTGCTGTGATTTCACTGCTGGGAAATTAAGCTAAACTCAGCAAGACTATCAGTAAAATTTACAGATTTATGAAAGACAAGCATGTCACTTAATGTCAGCAATGCATTGTATTGTAATATTTACGTTTACATTTACAGCATTTAGCAGACGCCCTTATCCAGAGCGACTTACAATTGATACAATCTTACAATCCAAGCAATTGTGGGTTGTGTCCAGCACAACAGTGGCAGGTTTGGCTGAGCTGGGATTTGAACCCTGGACCTTCTGGTTCATAGTCCTGCACCTTAACCACTAGGCCACCACAGTCCACTATATATTATTCTGTCTCTCTCTAATATTACACACACAAAATGGTTACTATATACAAGGGCTGGGCAATTAATCAAAAGTTAATCGAAACAGACATTCAGACAATCACGCCCTGATTCTACTGATTTTTTTATTCTGTTAAAACTTTTTTTAAATTATTATTTTGCTACACAAAATGAAAGATTCAAGAAAATAGACAGAAACTGATGCCACATCCTCCCAATCACAGGGTTCCAATTGGTTGAAATATTCAATAAATAACCATAAATAGTTCATCGGTGAGTTTCCTTCAGTTATTTTAAAATCACAACAACATTCACTCTCTCATTAGAAGGAATATCCCAGTTTTAATAGTTGAGTATTTGCAGTAGAAGCCTGGTCAGTGTACTATGAGGGCAAAAACCAACAAAAAAGCCAAAAAAAAAAAATCACTCAATTGTAATCGAGGTAAAATGTTCAATTACCGTATTTTTCGGACCATAAGCCGCACTTAAAATCCTTTAACTTTCTCAAAAATCGACAGTGCCCCTTAAAATGCGGTGCGTCTAATGTATGAATTAATTCTGGTTGTGCTTTCTGACCTAGAACCGATTGTAGATGGTACACGGCGCTCATAAATCTGTCAAAATGTTTTAGCACGGCCTTGGTAAGTGACGAAGCTTAAGGCAACCGTAGTGCGCAGCATCGCGGAGTAATACGGTATGTGCTTCAGCATTAGGGTACGTGCATTCATTCATTTATTTTCGAAGCGGATTTCAAACACAACGCTATCAGTCACGCAGTACAACATGGACATAGAGCAGCTGCGAGAGAATTCAACATTAACGAATCAATGGTACGGAAGTGGAGGAAGCAAGAAGACGAAAGAAGACGCCCTGAGCAGGTAAAGCCAAATGAGCTTCCGACGGAACTTAAGAGTTTTGTTTCATTTAATGCACCTTATAACCCGGTGCTCTTTATGTATGAAAATAGATCTGTTAGCAGTCGATCATTGATATCGCGCCTTATAACCCGGTGCTCTTTATAGCCCGGAAAATACGGTAATTTAAGGTCATATTCCTATACTGTATGATTCTAGTGCTGGGCCATAAGTGATGAGCCTGAGCTTATTGATGTCTGCAAATCATACCACTCCAGAAATGAAGAACTGATTTGGTCACTAACGGGAGGGAAACGTGTATAAAAAGCTTCAATATTTTGTGAAGCTGAGTTTTGGTACATACAAATCAGTAGATACTGGCTTATTTGCACCCTTTTGCTAAACAAGGTGTTTCAGACGGTTGTGGCTCTAAGACTGTCAAACTACAAGCTACAATTCTAAGTGTTGGATGATAAGTTATTTTACATTACTAACAGGACAGAACATATCTCTTAAGGCGGCTCATTAAAAATATGCTTCGCTCCTAATGAAAGTCTCAGTAGTACATCAGTCACAATCATTGTCTCAGATGTTAAAACAACAAAAACTTACAAATCAGGTAACTGTGAACTGAAAAGCAGACATGCAAATGTGAAAACGACAGGACAGCTAGTTACCTTACTGCCCGTCAGCTGGGCCAGGTGGGGCTTGAGCTCCTCACCAATGACCGAATAGATGGCTACCAGGCAGAACACACTGGCCTTGCGAACACTGCTTTCTGTGTTGTCGTAGCCCTGTGGAAAGAGATGGTGTAACTTGTCACTGATGCCAAGACGAGCGATCTGTAATCACAGTCCATGTGATGTACCGATAATGCAAGTATTTTTTACTGTGTGTCATTTAAAAAAACAGCATCAGTGGCCATGTTCAGCGACATACACAAGGTAACATCTACACACAAGGTTACTTCAAGACAAGTCACATGTATATACACTCAAGTCAATGCCAATTTAGAGTAATCAGTTAACCTAACACGCATGTCATTGGACTGTGGGAGGACACCGGAGTACCCAGAGTAAACCCACGCAGACACGGAGGACATGCAGACTCCACACAGAAAGGACCCAGGCCGCTCCACCCTGGGATTGAACCCTGGACCTTCTTGCTGTGAGGCAGCGATGCTACCCACCGAGCCACCAAAACAAACAAACACCACCCCAACCTTAAGTTTCCACTTAACCCACGCACCTTTTTGTTTGTTTATTTGTTTTATTTAATATTGCATCAGCATCAATGACTGTTCACAACAAGCAAAAGTTAAATCGACACTGGTCACATTCATACTGGGGCAATTCAGAGCGACCGGTTAACCTAACGCATGTCATTAGGATGTGGGAGGAAACCAGAGCACACCCACGCAGACGGGGGCCACATGCAAACTCCTCACAGGCGGAGTCAGGTGGGGATCGAACCGGAATTCTTATGCAATTTAAAACTCAGAGTGCTTCTTTCGAAACTGGATTCTGTACTATTTTGTAAATACGCAAGCACTCAGTCGTTTTTTTATGTTAAAAAGAGCATTTTACATGTAAAAACACATGAATGTTAAAGACAATAACTAATTACATTTTCTGTTTTCTCTCCGAGCTGTGTTCCGGCAGTTCCGGCCCCACACATGATGTACATCTGATGGAGCTCCACTGTGCATAATTCACATTTTATTCGACCATGACTCCATGACTTTAGTTTCGCTCTAGATTATATCATACCCGGCCACTTAATGTCGATGTGCCAATTCACATTCGGATTCGAACTTGACTCCATGACTTTAGTCGCCTTAGATTTTACATCATACCCCCGGCCACTTAATGTCGATAGTGATACTTCACATTCTATGCGACTTTGACTCCATGGACTTTAGTTCGCTCTTAGATTTAGCATTACGCGCCCAAGGAGGTTGGGTCCCTTTTTGAGTCTTGGTCCTCCCAAGGTTTCTTCCTAGCACTAGGGAGTTTTTCCTTGCCACTGTCGCCCTAGGCTCGCTCAATTTGGGATTGGACGTAGTTATTAGGAGATAATCTAAACTTGTAAAGTTGCTTTGAGACAATGCTCCATTGTAAAAAGCGCTATATAAATAAATCTGACTTGACTTGACTTGACATTTGGAACTCACTTGTAAAAGTCCAGGGATTATATCTGGCAGCAGCTGATGGAGGGAATCCTTGGAAATGCGTTCAACCACTTTAGTCTGCATCTTGATAGCTGCCAGGTTGATGGGATAGTCTGCAGTCTGCACAATGGGACACAGCACCTTAATGCACTGCTCGGGATGGATGGAGCCAGCCAGAGTGGATGCAGACTCTTCAGCAGCCCTCACCACCTGCACATGTAACAGGGACAAAGGATAATTGAGCCTTTGGAGGTAGATCTTAATATACAGTGGTACCTCGGAACTAGTCAAATTTGGTTCCTGATGCAGTTGGACTAAAAAAAAAAAATCTCGGTCCTCGTCAAATTGTTCGATACTCGATACACTTGCTCAAACTTGAGTCGAGCCGTGCGACTCGTTTCAGCTGAAACTCGATTCATGAATCATGATTCATGATTCAGTACACAGTGATTCAGATTTCCAATAGCTTTACAATAGATTTCCAATAGCTCTCGCTCAGATCTGCACTGTGCTTTTCTTTATTTTTAAATCTACAGTACTGTATCCTTAGTCCAAATAAGTCCCACGGGTCCTAAAAAGTCTAGTTTATAACAGCCAACAGAAATCAAAATAGGAATTCAATGTTCTAGAACACAGGCTGGCTGCACTTCGTTAAACAAGAGGGTAAGCGTTTTGCACTTTCAATCCATTACTCAATAAATTACATGATATTTTTCAACACTGTTTTATAAAATAAGCTTTGCGTTAATGATTTTGGCCAACTGTAGGTTAATGTAAGTGTTTTAAACATCAACTTAATTATCATTACTTATCATGAGGCGGAATGTCCATCTACAGGCACTATAATGTAACTGCAGTCATTTAAGGAGGATAAGCCAACTTCAGCCTTGTCTGAGACTACGATGCACCAAAGACTCCAAACTCATCAGTTCATGATGGATTTGTCGGAACATAACCCTATCGTAAATCAGGGAGCACCTGTACAATACAACTCCATTAAAGCATATAATGCCTTATACAGTGCGGATTTTCTGGGGGTCTGGAACGGATTCGTTCAATTAACATTATTCCTTATGGGAAAACATTGCTGGGTACTCATTGTTTTCAGGTTCTCGACAAGCCTTCTGGAACAAATTAACAACGAGAACAAAGGCACCACTGTATTTTAATATATTGCGCTAATTCTGTTTCTAACCTCCTTGTGGGAGTCTTTGTGAGCTTCTAGTGTCTTCATGATAGTGAGCTCTGCATAGTTCTTGAAGCGGGCTGGCTGAATTCTCAGGATTTCTTTTAAAACACGCAGTGCCAGTGCCCGGATTGTGTGCTGTAGGAGACAACAGAATGCAAATCACTCACCCACCCACAGACATTTAAATGCAGTAGGCAATAACAACAAAGGGAAGTTCAAACGTGTAATGTACAGTCAAACCCTGATACATGCAACATGTTCCTGACAACAGCACTATTCTGAACTCCTATACTCTATAACCCTATAGTCATTACATCTGATGGGAAAACCTCTACCTCAGTCTGGCTTCAAAACCCTTCATACAATTAGTAATGTCAGCTTATAGCATGAAACTTATGAAGCACTTCTAGGGAGGGTAAGAATGGTCTTGAATGTCCTCCATTTGAACACAGCTGGTCTGACCTGAGGATTGGAGGAGTGCAAAATCTTTCAGAGATTGTTTTGTACCCTATTCTGCCTAATGAGCATCCAGAACCCTTTTTTGGTGTCTTCATAAATCTCCTTTGTTTGTGCGATGATGCATTTCCACAAACGTGTTGTAAATATCAGACACTGGGTTCTTATTCCATTCATTGAAAACACCTGACTAAATTCATCTTCAACTTAAATGATAATAACAGAGGTTCACATATTTCATAAGGTTCTGTCTACTAAAAAGAATACAAAGCACAAGTCGCTCTGGAACCTGGGCATCTGCTAAATCCTGCAAATGTAAATTTCTGCCAATGACATATGTAATATTGGAAACTTTTCCTCAATATAAAATGACAAAGCATAATATTTTCTCATTTGTTGAGTTCCAATTACCTGAGTTCTCTTTACTCTCCTTTTAAGACTTGTTTGAAAATCTACCTAAGAGATGTTTGCTATCATTAACTAGAGAACCGATCGGAATAGAGTGAATCTAAGAGCACAATACACATGCGCATTCTAAGTGACTGTTGAGGCAAAGTCTCACATCTTTGTCTCCAAGCGTCTCCAACAGCAGCAGCAAGATTGTTTTGAAGTGTTCATCCCACACAGCCAGGCTGTCCTCCCGCGTGATCTTCAGCAGCTCCACCAGGGCCGTCTTCCTCTCCTCGACCCTCTCATTGTGATTGGACAGCTCTTTTAGAAGGTCTGCCACCAGGTCTGAGAGGTCCAAAGAAACAACAGTCAAAATAAAGTACAAAACTGGACTAACTTCCTATGGTAGTTAGCTACTCAGGACAATTGGTACCACCACCACTCTGTAAAGCACACTTTTATTCTAGAGGAGAGCTGTTAATGACAAAGAGCACAGACTTGTAAACCTCTAGCTTCATAACAGCTACTGGATTAGTGTTAGATTAGGTGTTACTCAGTCAAATGCAAAAAAGACTAAACAAAACGAACCAAAGTATTAAAGAGCCACCACCAAAATGAACGTTGTATTAGTGTTTCAATAACAAAAGGACCCATATTTATAGCACTGCTAACACAGAAGCAGCCATGCCAAAGACGAGCTGAGTTAAATAGGAAATGAAGCAGGGTGAAACAGAAGGTAGCAGATGTTCGCAAGACGTAGTAATCTCTTATTCTACTGTGGCGGCCTTTACCAGGAGTAAAGCCCTTGGACAGCACCATCTTGTTCTCACCACACTCCTGCCGACGGCCTGTAGAGAAGGAAGGAGAGGAGGAGGGGACAGCAGGGGATGTGATGACCAATACATGATGAAACCCAAGACTGTTCCCCTCATGGCTCCATAAAGAGTACAAATAAACCATGATCTTCTGGTTGTTAATAAGTAGAAAAAGCTTCTTTGCATTCTCATTTAGAAGAACTGACTGTGTGATCCCCATTACCCAACTACCCTCAGACATTTTTGTTATTATATCTACTATAGTTCTGGTATTGTGGGACTAAATGCACAAGGGGTCTTGGCATAACTTCCAATTTTACAGATCCTACTCATGATTTTATTTCAGTCTTAATCTGTCCTGTAAATGCATGCTTATTAATTAAAAATAAATCCTATACAAGAAACTCAGATTATTCCAAATCCTAAACTAAAAGAGACTTTCGATGTTAAATAGTTATTGACATTTCAATAGTCCCAGACTTGGCTTCATCCTTGTCGTGGAAACCAGCCCTATATGATCAGTACAGGAAGTAAAATATTTTAAAGTAGTGATGCACGATATATAGGCGGCGGATCTATTATCTGCCGATATATGGATTTTTTCCCCCCAGTTATCGGCATCAATCAGATATTAGAATTTTTGCCGATGATATAACCGATATTTATTATATTCTTACATATTAATTTTTTTCCCCCTTTTAGCTGTTACTCATTAAGCAAAATATACAATTTTGCTGATCGTATAGTTATTCATGCAGTTATATTCTTTCTTGGAGCTTCTCACTCATAGGCTTTCTTGTACACTTACAAGAAAAATGGTTGCCTGCACCAATTCAAGACTTAAAAGAAATAATAAAAAAAATAAAAAAATCTTACCTTTTTAAAGGTAGGTCAGAAAAAAATGGAATTGCACCATTTTTCCTTTGAGTCTATTTACAGTAATCGTCATGTCTGACTTGACTGTTTTATTTCTTATTATTAGTTAATGGCTAAAATGAATTACTGCATTTTAAATGCAGATAGGTTAACTTATTGGTTTTAGACATCGGTAGATTGCTAAAAATCAGCTATAGTATCGGCCCAAGAACTTTAATATCGGTGCAACCCTATTTTGAAGTGTTTACCTGACAAAAACAATATTGCTCGAGTTGTCATTTTACAACCTGGCAACCCAAAAGTCGCAGAGTTGGCAAAATACAGTGGAAACATCAAACCTCACGAGGGCCACAAGGAATAATTTACAAGCTTTTCACAGCACTATAAGAACAGTTTGTTGTGGAACATACTCCATTCTTTTGTACTAACACTCTTTAGCCAGTAGAATAGTCATTATTTCATTGAACACTATTTACATTTTACCCCACACAATTTATTTTGCTGATAGAGCACCGACAGTGATGACAAAATGAAGTGGTGCGGGACAGTGAAGGTAAGCATGGCAACATGTAATAAAGAGAAGAAAGAACACTCACAATCACGGAACTGCTCCACATCGTCATCAAAGACCGCCTCTTTCAGAGCACTCTTATCGTAACCACCGATGGTGTCTCCGTAGCCATAAGGTGCAAACTCGCGCGTCCTTGGACCCGCAAAAGAGCGTGGAGAGGGGGTGTTGAGCAGAGATGTCTTGTTATCCAGGGCGGTACGACCACCCTCGACTATATCCAAACCTAACCGAGAATCAGACCCGGGTGATGCTGCCTCCCGGCCAACCTAGACGAGAGAGTTGTAATCAGATATACTGAGTGAATGAATAAATTAGATGAACAGCTACGGCATGAGTACACAATGACACACAAGTTTGTTCAATTTCAATTTTATGTTTACATTTTGGCTGTGCATTAAAAATCCCAGAAAAACAGCAGTTCCTGAAATACTGAGACCAGCCCGTGTAGCACCAACAACCACGCCATGGTCACTTAAATCACCTTTCTGCCCCATTCTGACGCTCGGGATGAACTTCAGCAGGCCGTATTGACTGTGTCTCTGTGATAAAAGCATTGAGTTGCTGCCATGTGATTGGCTGATTAGATATATGCATTCATGAGCAGTTGAACAGGTGTACCTAATAAAGTGACTGGTGAGTACATGTTGCTGTTTAGTGTAACAGGCTGCAATGCTTTAATACTTGATAAACGAGAAGTCAAAACTCCAGACCAGAAATTCACATCTAATTTGCAAACCCTGGAGCATTTAGTGTGTTTCCTGCATAGAGCAGAACAACTTATCAGGACTGTCAGCTGATTAAGATATTTAATGACAGTAATCACATTTTTGTTCAAGAAAGTACACTGCCTGGCCAAAAAAGGTCACCATCTGGATTTAATTAAGCAAATAGATAAATAGTTTAGTTAATTACTGCATTGGTGATTATGTTTCAGCTGGCTACAAGTTATGTAACCCCAACTATGCACTGAGTAGCTTCTTATTTGTTAAACAACCATGTGGTCGTAAAAAAGATGTTAATCTGTTTCTGAAGGGTCAGACTGCGAAAGAGTGGCTCAGGGAGCATGTATCATGTATCACAATGTATTGTGATACAATTGTATCATGACCCGTGTATCGTATCGTGAAGTCCTTTCCAATACGCACCCCTAGCATAGATGTACATGTATTGGGAGATCCTACCGAGTCATCCTTCTTGCCTTCACGTCTGATCGGCTCGTTGAGGTCTTCCTGGCTGCGGTAGCTGAAGCTCTGAATGGCTTCCGTTACGCCACGCAGCGAACTGTAGATCTCCTCAGAATTCATATTTTCCGTGTCATACTCCAGCATACTGTCCAGGAGGAAAGGGAACTCAGTATTTAAAGTATAATTGTGCAACGCGAAGGTACTACTAATGCACATGCCAAACAGGAAGGAGAAACAAGCTAAATATGCCATCGCCATAGGATATTTCATTCCCAAAACTATAAAGTGAGCATGCAATATCCTGAGACTTAAGGAAATGTTGCAATCCTCTGCTCAAATGAAATAAAATTTCATAGCAAAGCAAATTTGCCGGAGTACAGAGATACGACGACTCAAACTCACAGGCGTCTTTAACCATTCAATCGTGCCACCCTTGCAAGACAATCCTGACGTGACTTGTATTGAGTGTGTGGGCTCTTAGCTCCTATGCCACCCCTCCTCGCAGTGATAAGCTAGTGGCTGAGTTACCTGGGGGAGAGCACGCGGCGGAGGGCCCTGAGTGAGGGGGAGGGGACTGAGGGCTGAGACGGAGGAACAAGAGGAGGAGCTGGGTGCTTTGAAAACCCATCGACACTCCAAGCCCACAACCGACTGTGCCCAAAGAACAGCCAGAGAGAGAAAATGGAGAGGGACAGAAAGAAGCAAAATGCACACACAGGACAAGACAGAGGCGAGAAGAGGACAGAGCAACGATGAGGAGAGAGGATAAGTGGGGTGATGAAAGATGAGGAAGGATACAGAGGGAAGAAAAGGAAGAGAGAAACAGGCTACATTTGGAATGCTGTTAGCAGTACGAGTGAAAGAGTTTTAGAAAGGACCAGAAGTCCTTCAGAAACATAAATACTACTTCATAAAGGCAGCATTAAAAGTGATGCAGCTCAGATTTATGAATTAGTTTTGAGTATGCAAGTCAGAAAGGTTACAGTGAGAGATTAATGGAAGAGAAATCAATAAATAAGATTCCCACACCTGGAGGATGATTAAGAATAAGAGCAGGGTTACCTGGGGGAAAGACCCGTGTGAGAGGAGTTGGTGGGTGAGGTCAGGGGGCTCGTCCTGCTGGATGGGTGTCTGGAAGAGACACGACCGATTGTGCTGCAGGGAGAACTCTGGAAACAAGAACAAAGTAAATGTAATAGTAAATGTATACTTCAATCAGAAAAGAGTTAAGTGAATCAATTAAATAGTAACAATGACCAGACTAAGGATAACATGTCTGTTTAAGAGACAGTTTTTGGTTGATCACAGAAACCACAATATCTTACCACATTCCCAACCTGCCTTGCATTGTGCAGGGTCTCAAAATGGTCATAGCATGGAAATATAGTGTCTAAAATATGGAGTCATGAATTATAAGAAAGTCTAATCTTAAAGCCACTTGAAGAGACCTATACTTGTCATTGGCATGGAAGAATAATAATAACATTAACAGTAAGACATACATATGGTTATAACGGCTGGTTGGTTGGTTATTCCTTCAGTACTTTCTTGCAGAGACAATATATTAATTTACCAATTAAGAATGCACAGTACACGCACAATAGCCAAAAACCTTAGTACCAATAAAAAACACAACAAAAAAAACCACATGGATCAAGTACAATTGGGAGCTATAGTGTGTTTTTGAACGTCTGCTTGACGTTGTGATGGACCCATAGTTATGGGCTGCATCAAAAGTGGTCACCTGTTCACCTTTCCCTACATTCACACATCCTATACAGAGCACTATTAGCCTTTGAGTAACAGCATTAATAAGAGCAGTAAACAAATTCCAAATTGTACGGATTTGTCAAGGTCCAGGGTTCAAATCCCACCTCTGCCAAGCTACTACTGTTTGGTTCTTAAACCAAAATTGTATAAACTGTAAAATAAAAAAAAATATCAGTAAGGGTAAGGATACGGGTGTCCGGGAAAGTGAGAATTACCAAGCTTTTCAATTCTAGTATTTATATAGATATTAAACATCTCATTGTGTAGTTCACATATGCTTAAAGTGTATTTACCACTCCACTGGTGCTGCTGGAGTTTTTCAGATGAGTGTGGAGTAGCTTGGTGGCTCCATCCTGGAATGTTTTGGGCAAAGCTCCCAAGAGCATGGTGAACTCAGGCGTGTTCAGCTCAAACAGGGAGATCAGCACCACCTGGGCAGCCTACACAACACAGAACATCCATCAGAGATCCAAGCAAAGCTCAGACAGTCTAACGACAAGCATACCGGCAAAGAACAAGCGTAGAACAAGTGTAAGTAATACAGACATGGAAGTGATCAAAGTAGAAAGAGATCTGATCTATATGCAATTTTTACATTCGGTTAAGAGTCGTTTACACTAACGTAAAGCTGTATCATACACATTAACACACACACACATGCAATAGTTTGAAGTTGCTTTGCCAGAACATACAAAACAGGTTAGACCAAAGAGAAACTGCATTCAGTCCATTGAGATTATATAATTTTGCTCACTGGCTTCCAATATGGGAAGTGTGGGACTGTGGTAGCCTAGCGGGTAAGGTACTGGACTTTGGACCAGAAGGTCCAGGGTTCAAATCCCACTTCTGCTAAGCTGCCACTGTTGGGTCCTTGAGCAAGGCCCTTAACCCACAATTGCTTGGATTGTAAGACTGGATCAATTGTAAGCCGCTCTGGATAAGGGCGTCTGCTAAATGCTGTAAATGTCAATGCAGTATGGATAAAGGGATAGGACTGAAAAATGAATCAAATGTATTTATTAGCAAATAAGTCTTAAGGCCTCATTTGTATATACAGTCATATCCGACTACTTGAAATTTGCTATGACTGAATCCCTTTTCAGGGGCTGCATCCTTCAAAGGACGCACTACTCTGCCTTGGATTTCCTGTTTGCGTCACAGAACCACTGTTCCCGCCCTCACTCTTCAGCGCTATTCCCACCTGCACTGTATCACAAAATAGCTATAAGCTTTATAAAAATGGAGCCAGAAATTGAGTTTAGTTTTTATGCTGTTTTTGGTTTTTCAGTTATTGGAGGAGGATAAGCATTCATTTTCCCCTGCAGTTTAATAAAGGTCTCAGTTTGCTCCTTGCTCTCGAAAACAAAACAAAAAAAGTTGTGCTTTTGCTTTTTAACATTTACCTATTCGAGTTTTTAAATCCTTACATTTAAATAACGTATTTTCCTCAGTCAATCATTCCGATGTCCCCAAGTTCCCCTCACGCGCAGTGCACCTCGGAATATGTTAGGTCACGAAGGATACATCAGATGTGTCCTTCGTTTTCAGGGGAAAAAAGGCCGCATTTGTCGGAGCCTTCGAAATGGGACACCCTAGGCACCTCTATGACCTCTATGCAGTCTCCAAAGGATGCAGCCACTGAAATGAGATTCTGCCTATATAATTATTTTTCCCAATTACTAATAATGGAAAAATGGTCGTGCCACCCAAATATTCAGAATTAAGGCTGTCAACATTTACAGCATGTTAACACAAATATTTTAAACACCGACAATTCTAGCTGTTAATCACATTTTCGTTGTTTCACCATGAGGCACACACATTTAATGACTGCGTCATCTGGTCCCCTAACCACCATTTCCTACATTCTACATAGCATATATAGTATTATAACCCTATGAGCTCACTGCACTGCACACTGTTACACATTTTGCTCATTACTCTGTAATAGCAAAAGTGCTGCATTTATTACTAACTACAATAATGTTTAGCTATTTGAAGAAACAAGATGTGGCTCCCACAAACATCCCAGCAAGCAATGCTCTTTGTTTTAGTGAACACAAGTCCTAATGAAATGAGTCATCTCTCTCAGTTGATACAAGCAGTATATAGCTATATCTATAACCTGGGACTGCGGTGGCCTAGCGGTTAAGGTACTGTTCAAATCCCTCATCTGCCAAGCTGCCACTGTTGGGTCCTTGAGCAAGGCCTTTAACCTACAATTGCTTGGATTGTAAGGTTGTACCAATTGGAAGTCTCTCTGGATAAGGGCGTCTGCTAAATGCTGTAAATGTATAACCTTCATTAGAGCTGGAGAGAGAGAGATTTGCAATATATGTGACATCAATGACTGCATAAAAATTAGAAACACAAGCAGTGGTACCAAAATATGTTATAAACCACCTCAATGTCACTGTTGGACTGATCTGAAATGATCCTGACCAATAGAGAACAGAATAAAGGAGACTAACAAAGTATGTAGGGAAACAGAAGGACTGCAGTCTAAGTGACCGCTAAAACCACTATAAAGAATAAGCTGAATATTGCTGAAAAATATACAAGGCCTAAGACTTTTTCACAGTACAGTACTTTTTACCAGGTCCTACCTACCTACAGCCAATCATATCTGTGTGATGCCCAACCCAGCCAGAAAGCACAGGGCTCTGTGGTGGTGGGGGAGCAAATATTCTCTGTACCACTCAAGCAACCCCTCCCTGGCCCATCTTACACATCACGTGCATTCTGTTACAGTGTTCGAGAGCGAGTGTGTGAGACGGTGTTATGCGGGTTAGAGAGAGAAAGGTCACACAGTTGAAATCACGCGCGTGCTGGGGGTTAGAGGCCGTGAAATGTGCTGACTGGCGGTTAGGCCGAACGAGGGCACTACCTGCTTACACCTTTCCTCCAGGTTACCCTCTCCGGGCAGCTGGGCTGCAGCGCTGGGCCTGCCTGAATATTCCTCACTCGCCCAGTTATGAAGGGTCTAGGCCACATCGGCAGTGCACACAGTGTAAGACAACAAATACTACTCGCCAGCTTGATGCCTTATGTTACTTAAAGTAGGATGCGCTTTAATAGGCCAGCTGTTTAAAACAAAACAACAATGTTATGAATGAAGACTACAGACGTTAGCACTGCATACCTTTCGGACATCAGAGCTCTTTGGCTCCGTGGTCCAGGTGATGATGCGGGACACTGCTAATCTGGTCTCACTGGAATTCACAAAGTCTGCAGGGTCCATCTGCCTCGCCAGGGACTCGATGTACTTCAGGATGGCCACCTTTACCTAAAATCAGTATGTACAGATGTAACTACCAACTGCTAATCCAGGTCGGCTCATGTTTAGAAGCACTGCACTGCGTTTACCTTCAAGTTGGGAGTTTGTGTTTGGTCAACGATGAACCTCATAAGGATGTTGAACTGCTGGTCGAATGGAAAGGACTCGCTGCAGAAATGACATTCAAATGTATATCAACAAAAGGATAAAGCAAACAGACACACTAATGAACCCAATGACTACAAACAAACTACAAAAATGATTCTGAATCGATTCGCAAAATGCTTTTTTACATTTTAATCGCTAATGTAATATTGATGACGGAACGTAAAAAGATGGAAATTTGGAAGTGCGATGCCCAGACAGTCTGTGGCGTGCACATAAGAGAGCAACGTCAAAGCTTCAAGACACCTCAGAAAAAGCTAAGAAAACTACAAACTATCACAGTTGCTATTACCAGGAATTTGCATCCGTATTCAGTTGATGAGAAGATGGGCTTTAGTGCTATGTTGCATACTTTAAGCCCAGGCAGAGCTCCCACGTCTTGAAGATATTTTATGCTACCCATAGACTAGAAGAATTACAAAATACTGAATCTGAAAATAGTTTTCACAGTCTAACATCTGACACCCTTTCACATCTAAGGACAAGTCACAGAGATTTAAGTCAGTCTATGGTCTTGCAAAGACTGTGATATTTCAATGAGATTAAAACCAAAATTATGGAATCACTGTGAGAGAAAAGAAAGCCTGTATACAAAAAAATTATAGTGGCATCACGACCCTCTGAATGGTAACTGAATAGACTAGAATTGGGGTAGTGTCAGGACTGTGGTAGCCTAGCGGATAAGGTACTGGACTATGGACCAGAAGGTCCAAAGTTCAAATCCCCCCTCTGCCAAGCTGCCACTGTTGGGTCCAGGAGCAACCGACAATTGATTGTAAGACTGTATCAATTGTAAGTCACTCTGGATAAGGGCGTCTGCTAAAAGCTGTAAATGTAGTTTGAATGATAAGGTAATTCTAACCGAGTGATATCCAGAGCCTTCTGGACTTTAGCCTGAACTGAGCCCAGGAGATCTGCTCCCATCTTCTTTAGTAGCTGAGTGAGCAGGACAAAAAGCCAGTCTTGCAGATCCTCTCTGTGAACAGTGACAAAGTCCACCAGTGTCTCCAGGAACATGCTGAACACCTGAGACACAGAACTTGCACATCAGTTCCATGGAACGTAACTCACATCTCTACGCAGTCTGAAAACACTCAATTAAAACTCAATTTGTTCAAAACTAAAAGAATTCAAGAAGAAACCGTGAAAAAACATACAAGCTTCACTTACTCTCTGTTATTAATATCCACACCAAGGCAGAACATGCAAACAATAAGAACACACTCCGTTAGTGGACACAAAACAGCTTGAGTTGTAAATGTAAGGATGAATCTGCACTGGTGTTTAATGTAATCCTTAAAAGAACCAAGCAATACAGGGCAGTAACCTTGATGTAGTGCAAAAATACATCTGCTATCATGGATACCTTGCTATGAGGATCCGCAAACATCCGGGTGAAGATTTCACATAATCTTTTCAGCTCCACTCGGCTGCAAATAATAAACACAAAGACGCATAAGAAGAAGTATCCAAGGCCATGTACCCATGATCCACCAAGTCCCTGATCAACCAGTGCTGTTTAAAAATGTAATGCACGTTTTAAAATCTCTTATGTAGGTCTGTCATGTACTGAGCAGAGAACTCATAGTCATGTTCATAAACCCGAGAGACTGCTGTGTGTTGAAATCCTAATAGATCTGCAGTTTGTGAAATAACTTGGACCAGCCCACTTAGCACCAACAACCATGCCACGTTCAAAGTCACTTAAATCACCTTTCCTCCTCCGTTCTGATGCTCAGTCGACTTGACCATGTCTACATGCCCAAATGCATTTGGTTGGTGCCATGCCATGGGCTGCTGATTAGATATTTGCATCAACAAGCAGTTGAACAGGTGTACCTAATACAACGGCTGGTGAGTGTATAGAACGACTAAAGCACAGCCTGTGATCCTTGTGCAGGCTCACCTAAGGACACGCTGACTCTTGAGTAAATTCTGCAGGCCCAGCAGCCCTTCCTTCCGTTCAGACCAGTTGGAGCTGGCACAGTGGTTGAGCACCTCGGCGACATCCTCCATCTGCCGTAGGTAGTGCGGAATCCCTCCATTACGGGAGCCGTAAGAGCGTTCAGAGCATGCACTGGATGCATCACTGTTAGCATCGTCGTCCGAGTACATACCTGGAGACTCATATCGCCTTCTCACAGGCTTACGCTGTGAAGAGCGCACAAGGGGTTACAGTCTGACACCATGCAAAAGTGTTATGTAGTATTATTGTTAAATGTAAAACTTGGGAAGTCAGCCAGCCAGAAGAGCGTTACTCAAACGTTTAACATGCATAGGGTTTCTTTTGCCAAAAGAACACCATGCAGGACGTAAAAGGAGTAAAGCAAGTTCAAATAAAGCATAGTCATTAATACCATCACAGTTGTAAGGTTAAAATGGTTCAAAGACTTTCCTTAAAGGTTGTTTTAGATGAAGTTTATGTAATATATGTATCTATCCAAAGTGTCTCACCCACAAAACTACAGTCAAACCCCAGTATCTGAACTTCCACCATCCAATTTCCCACTATGACATGAGTTATTTTAATCTCCCTCCACGCTATCCAAACCACTAACCGCTGAAACAAGTATAAGCTGAAAAGGCCTGGGAAATGAATTTTGCATCGAGGGATTATCAGTGTAACGTATCAAACAGAGAGAGCGTCACTAAATGGCATTTTGGCTCTACCTGCAACTTCTAGTTCCTTCCTATCCTTCCTATCTATCTTCCTATCATAGCTAGACTTTTGGCTTATAGAGGTACTCTCAGTTTCAGGATGCCCAATATTACGATTTTCGTTAGGTATCCGATAATAAACAAATACACATTGAGCAGAAACTGTATCCTGAATTTAGAATTTCGATTTTCCCCCCATGCAAGGGATACACAGTAGGACTGCTAATGCTAACTCCAGCCTGTGTTCTGGAGCATTAAGTTCCTGTTTCCCTTTTGGTTGGCAGTCAATACAACCTTTTTTAGGACCCCTGGAGACTTATGTGCACTAGGAATACAGTATTCTAGGCATAAACAAAGAAAAACAGGATGAAAATAGCAGAGATCTTCACTGAGAAAAAGCTATTGTGAGACTGAATCACTGTGTACTGAATCGTGCATCATGAATCGAGTTTCGGCTAAAACGAGTCCCACGTCTCTACTCTTACAAGTCTAAGTAAGTGAGCCGAGTACCGAGCAACCGATGATAGCCGTGACATATTTTTCTAGTCAAAATGCATCGAGAACCAAATTCAACAAGTTGGTGAGGTGGTCGAGAACCGAGGTACCACTGTATATTAGTATACTCCTTGGATCTGAACAGATCCCCATCATAAATCGGGGACTACCTGTACAGTGATACTTATACATTAATGAAGAATCTCATTTTATATCTCATTTTGGGGAGCATAAAACCTCCCTACAAGGTCAAAAATGTTTGAAGTCCATTCCCTTCTATAGTGTTACAGACGTGATCATATCCGTTACGATGTCCGAGAGGGAGTAAGCACTAAAATGACTCCAGTGCCGCTATATTAAGCTGACATCATAACCAGAACAAGGAAGAAATTTTCAAGTAAGAAGGAATGGATATAGAACTCCTGCTATCCTAATACGTGTTACCCAGGCCATCTCTAATAATGAAGTACATTCCAATAACAGGGTTTGACTGTAAGCACATTTTAGTGATAATCCACAGATTCACTGAGACAATGCCATAGATAAAGACCTAAATATGTTTTTAAAAACTGAAAATGAAATGAACGCGTTAACCAACATAATTTGAAATTAAACAGGTAGTTTTGAAGCACTTTAGGACAAATGATGATGATATAAGTGACTTGCTGATTAGTGGACAGGACAAACAGCGTGTAAATAGCTACCTTATTTCTGGAGTCTCCTAACAGCTGAAGATATTACCAGACAAAAAAGAAAGCAAGAGCAAAGAGACAGTTTCAAAGAGGGCACTGCTGAAAATGCACCAGGTGATTACAATTATGTTATTTATAACATTGGAGTCCATGGAATCTAGCCTTTTGTAAAATCAGACACATTCCATCTTACAAAGCCCAAAGAATACCAAGTCTGATCTGTTTAACTAAGTATCAAATGAACAGAATCATCAGAAAAGGGAAATGCATACAAATGTATGAACGGTTACACAATTTGAGACAAAGAGCCAATGGGACCTGTGTCAGACAAGACAGAAGACGGATCTTACCAATGCATCCGCTACAGCAGCCTCAACCTCTGTCCCCGTGTTCAGAACTCTCATGGCATTGACCGAGGCAGAGATACGGGCCTGGTGGATCAGCCCAAAGCGATCTGAAGGGAGGAAGATCACACCAGAAGAGTTAATCAGAGCAGAGAAAGCAAATGAATATGTACTTACCTTCTCACTGAAACATGTGGACAGAAAGGAGGCAGGTAGAAAATAGATAAAGCTCAAACCACCGATAAAGCCACATAAAACAGGCAACCAGAAAACACCAAGTGGATTAAAATACAGGCAGGATAATACAGGATTAAAATACCATACGGCAGCATCAGAACAATGAACTTAATAAAACTGATCCAGAGTGAACGTAAAACTCAATACAAAACAGACAGCACCTCATCTGCCTTTTTTCCACAATACAAATGAATATTGATGGCATAAATAAAACGTTGCACTAGCAAACATGACAAAGATCGGCAAACCATGGCGTAAAAACAACTGCTTGAAATAAACGAGAGCATGGAATATAAAACATGACGACGCCACAGGCGGTGGAGAACATCTGAAGAAAAGAATGGGAACGAAAACTTCTAAATGAACATGGACACTATGACGAGCGTAAAACTTCACACCACACTTGCTTCAAAGTGACTAAATATATAAATATGTCCAGTCATCATCTGGAGTATAATGTGTAGGTTAGGGCTCAGGGGTACAAAAAGTTTACTTGTGTTAAGGTTTAACTTTGTGTAATCTACCTATGCAAGCATAACGGCCGAGACTTCCGCTATAAAGCTTTATGAGACAACAGAGCAAGGAATTTGAGACGCCACCTCCTCAGGGTTTTATCGGAATTGATGCAAGAGGACTGATGCTCACGTCAAAAGCTTTATCCTACATTTACAGCATTTAGCAGACGCCCTTATCCAGAGCGACTTACAATTGATGCAATCTTACAATCCAAGCAATTGTGGGTTAAGGGTCTTGCTCAAGGACCCAACAGTGGCAGCTTGGCAGAGGGTGGGATTTGAACCCTGGACCTTCTGAACCATAGTCCAGTACCTTACCCGCTAGGCTACCACAGTTAAAGCAGTTTCATTTGAATCTCCAGGGGCTTCCCTCATGCGAGGTCTTCCTATTCCACTCTCATTCTTTCACAAATGATTGTAAAGGCAGACTGCATGGCTAGGTACTTGATTTTATACACTTGTGGCAATGGGACTGAATGAAACACCTGAATTTAATGATGAAGAGGTAATGACTACATGATTAGTGCACGTGTATGCAAGTTGTCTATATGCAGTCAGTAAGGAGCTGCATTTAATATGAAGCGTTACATGCGAGAGCATGATTTCCACATTTATCTATAAATTCCTACAGGTCACAATAGGGGTGGGTATTGGGCGATACATTCGCGATTATATCGCGATACGATGCATATTGCAATATTCCACACAGTTCACTGAAGATATAAAAACAGCTTAAATGCAAGTTATGCTATAAGATCTGCTTCATGCATCACATCGATAATTCAGCTGACAAATTGACATAATTTGCTTTATGTCCATAATATTTGCAAAATGTCTGGATGGAAACCTGACATTGTTTTGTTTTTCAAACACTAGAAGCCTGTGCGCCAGTCTCAGACACACTGCTATGCAAGGTGCGGTGTGAAGGAATTCACCTAAATGGCAGTGTTAAAACATGCTGACATCAGAACAAGGAGAGGGGGCATGCAGGTCACCTGACTGGGCCACGGACTCGGCCGTGGACAGCGCACTGGTGGAGCGAGAGTGGCGTCGGGACGCTGCAGGGACAGGAAGAAGGGGTTCATACACCCCAAGGGTTAGTACTACACTGCACCGAGAGCCTGTCATTGCTGCCATCAACAACCCCACCCAGCATGCTCCCTTCCAACCCAACAGCTTTCTAACTCAAAAAGCTTTAGTAATCTCACAAACTGCTTGTCAGAGTCTAGTGTCTGTCTATATCAGGGGAAGAAGGTGAGCAACGAACACGCCATGTGACGAGGTGTACGTTTCAGTACACTTGCTGCCTTTTTCACTCTCCAACATGACTATTTCAGAGTGTACAGATCATGTAAACAGTACCTAGAGTAAATGCAGTTCATATTGTCAGGAAAGTAAACGCATGCTTTATGCGCATGCATTCGTTTGTGTGTATATAACAAACTCAAAGGAATTCAGTCAAACAAGACAGAAGTAATACAGACTATTAAGAACATCAGTGCATGCATAGAGGGAAGGCAAAAATCAGGAACACAGACCGAGTGGACATAGGGATGGGACAATTTGATTGGTATGTGTGCCATACAAAAGACTGAAGTACTGGGATTCAGGGCTAATTGCACAGATTGAAGGGAAGGGGTTGAGACAGGTTTCTCTATTACAGCCCAGTCTGTTTTACTCACCCAGAGGAGTGAAGCCCCGAGCAGGGCTGGTATCGCGGCTGCTCTCGCGACTCGTGTCACGGCTGCAGCCCTGACTCATACTGGGACGCGGGATGCGACTGGTCCTGGCTAGCGTGCGATAACGAGAAGCAGCAGGAAGAAGAGCTTTACCATATCGCTCAGCTGTTAGGACACATGTTAGGGCATTAGTCAGGCTGCAAGGGGGGCCACATTAAGCATGAGAATGAGAGCTGATGAGAAAAGGGCAGGTCTAAATGATCGCGGTGTTTCGTTCAGACAAGGTTAGACAGTACAAGCAAAAGCTGACCATTCTGTCTTCATTAGTCTGCAACTGCAAGTCAGGCAATTTTTATACACCAACCAGCAAAACACAAAACACGCCAATAGAGTCAGAACACAAACCCTATAGGAGACTAAAAATATCAGTAGTGTTTAAATATGGATTTGTAGTCCTATCAAATTCAAAGCTATTAACCATATTTATTGGTCACATCTTTAGAAAGGGCTGCTTTTTCAGTTGCTCAGATAGAAAATCTTGACATGATGTCAACACAAAGTGAAAAAGCTGATGATAAACAAACTGAAAGAGTTGGTTAGTCATTTTTAGAATCCTTTGCTAACAATCAAACCAGGTACGAGGATAACTGCATGAGAAGCTACTGATTCAGATGAGCAATAACATCCTGAACAATCTGCCAGATTTCTAGAGGATATAAGGTTAAATGGTGAACTTGTGAATACTCCCATCTAGGGCCGGCTGGTATGAAAGTATTTGTCGTGTGACTGTAGAAAAATGTCTACCAGTCAAGATTGGGCTATAGATTTATAACACTGCAATTCTAGATCATTAGCAATGTACTGCAATTCAACCTAAAACAGTGTTCATGCGAGAGCCACAGGAAAGGATGGCAGAGGACAGAGTCATTTCAGAAGCAAACAACTCCTCACAAATAACTGAAGATGAGGGACTCTTAACAGTGGAGGGACGTCTGTTATATTACACTGTTTTGTTTTACAAAATCCAACACTAAGCAGCAAATTGTAGCTGGTTTTGGAAACGGTAGCAATTTTTTAGAGATAGGTCCGGTCCGATCCAATATTGGTATCAGACCCATACTGACGTCATTCACTCATCGGATGGTCTGGGCCGATCCTCTTACCGATCCATATTCCATTCCACATCTTACTATGTGCAGCCAGCGACTTCAGTCTGCAACTGAATGAGCAAATAGTACTGGCTTTTGGTTTACCTAAAATGTTTGTGTGGAGATTTTTTTAAAATCTGGAAACGTGGAAAAGCAAGACAGCATGTTGTAACCTTAAACACAGTACCAACAATAATAACCGTGACATTAAAGTAACAAAAACAAAAAAAACCTCCTGTATCAAAATGGGTATCGGGAGTTGTGCACTGGAATTGGATCGGGAAAAAGCTTATCTTCTTATGTTTATGTTAAGCTTGCTAAGCAGATTCACTGAGCCTGAAAGATGTGGTTCCACATCCTATGGTGAAACAACCTCAAGTGTTAAATGTAAATCCAAACAGTTTAATCACATTCAATAAGCTCTGGCTGAATGTTTTGCCAAAGCGACTTTATATGACAAGAAATCTAGCAAATAGAGAAACAAAACGCATGCAGCTGCATCTTATATTTGTCATTTTATATACAAGTGTTATAGCTGAACAGGAGCTAATCAACACCACCCCTCTGCTGCATGTGATGCCAAGATGCCAAGCACTTATGGCAAGATCTGCCGTTTGCATGGCGAATGCTGATTAAAATATTGAAGCCAATTATATTTTATTCGAACTTTGACTCCATGACTTTAGTTCCATTCTTAGATTTATCATCTACGCCGCCCAAGGAGGTTGGGTCCCTTTCTGAGTCTTGGTCCTCCCAAGGTTTCTTCCTATAACACTCAGGGAGTTTTTCCTTGCCACTGTTGCCCTAGGCTTGCTCAATTTGGGATTGGACGTAGTTATTAGGAGATAATCTAAACTTGTAAAGTTGTTTTGAGACAATGCTCCATTGTAAAAAGCGTTATAGAAATAGATCTGACTTGACTTGACTATATTATGCTGCTGTTATACTGCATGAGAATGTTCACAAACTATAGCTTCAAAAACAATTTTAATGAGTGACGCAATTTTTTAATTAACTGGATTAAGCAATAGTTATTGTATACTTTTTCTTCCAAAATCTATATTGTGATATATACCATTACTATTATAGTGCATTACAACCATACTGCCCACCCCCACTCCTACCACTGCAAACGCTGTGTGTACAATTATCTTACTTGTAACCTTAGATGATCCTCGAGGAACCACTTGGAAGTCGCTGTGGATTTTTCAAAAACAAATTCCATATAGGCCCTCATCTTACAGGGCACATGACCCCTCTAATGCATGCGTTTCCTTACCTATGCCCAGTCTGTTAGGGCTGGTCTCTCGGCTGCAACCCTGGCTTCTTGGGATCCTCGGACGTCTGTCTGAAGGGGTAGAAGCTGTGGCCGTGGTGCGAGGAACTCTGCCGTACGTGTGGGCCAGCAGCTTTCCTGGAGAACTAGAACGGCTGCCAGCTACAAAGGATCGAAGCCACACAACATTGCAACTATTATTGTGAGGATAAAGTAGTAACTTCTGACATAGAAAGTGAAGAACACCTCCAAGAAGTACAATTCCAATACAGTCAGACCTTAAGTAAATCAGCTTGCACTTTTATCTGCTGATATCACTCATTTTTCCACCTGCAACCCCTGATAAATCCAGGCCTAGGACGTTATTATAGGTGTTCAACATGGCAATAGACTGCAGCTGCTGCCCATTTTACACAATGCAGATCACTTCACTAAAGTCCTTCTAGTATTCCCTGTGTTAATACAGCACTGAATGAATAAGATTTAAATAAGTTATTAACAGAGAATACAGTCAGGCTCTGTATCTACAAGGGATTAGTTCCAGGATCCACTGCAGATACCAAAATCCACAGATGCTCAAATCTACTCTATAAAATGGCTTACTAATTGCATACAAATTACATACATCCTCAGATATACAGTGGTACCTCGGTTCTCGAATACCGCAGAACGGCGCATTCTGACTAGAAAAATGGGTCTCGGTTCTCCTTTGCTTGGTACACTTGTTTAAACTTGTATGAGTCGAGCTGCACGACTTCTTCCAGTTGAAACTCACTTTATGATTCAGTCTCACAATAGCCCTTTCCTCAGAGAAGATCTCCATTGTGCTTTAGATTTTACATCTACAATACTGTAGTGGGGACTTGGTGCAAATAAGTTCCCATGGGTCCTAAACTGGTTGATGATTACAGCCAAACAAAAGGAAATCAAGGACCAAGGATCTCTTTCAGGCTGAGCCGTTAGCAATAGCAGCTAGCGCCCTGAGTTCACCAATAGAGTAAGTGTTTTGCTTTTCACTTTCAATCCATTACTCACTAAATTACATGAGATTTTCAATACTATATTAGAAATTTAGCTTTGTGTTCATGATTATGGCCAACTGTAGGTTCATATAAGTGTTTTCAACATTACGGTTGGCTCTGCTATGATATTAAACATCAGTTCATGATACATTTAACTTCTGATACAATTCTTCAGAACCTATCCCCATCATAAATCCTGGACAATACAACTCCAATAATGAACAGAATGTCATATACAGTGTGGATTTTGTGGGGGTCTGAAACAAATTAACATTATTCCTTACAGGATCTGTTCTGTACTCGCATTTTCGGTTCTCGACAAGCCTTCTGGAACCGAGGTACCACTGTACTTTAAATCATCTCTGGATTAAATACCTTATACAATGTAAATGCTATGTAAACAACTGTTCTACTTCAATCTGCAGGAAATAATGACAAGACAAAATACCGCCAAAATACTTTTGTTGTTGGTTGAATGCAGAATACAGAGGCTCAACTGTATCACGTAACCTATTACATTTGCACACAAGTTTTATGGACGTTATGTAGCTCACCACAGCATTGTTGACTGTATTTATGGCAAACGGGTGTTTCACAAGCAAACAGGGAAATTAGAAGCGTGCAGAACCTGCGTAACGAGCATGAGGCTGTGCGGAGCGAGTGCACCACGTTCGGTATTGTTTTTCTCCCATCGTTGCTGCTCGGTTTTCTTGATTCTCATTTTGTTCCTGTGCTTTGTTTACCAAAGGCTTTGCGCTCTCACAACCAGAACGTGGCAATTCAAATATTTCCAGTGCAGCTTGCGTACCGGATTATTTACACCCTCCACCCTATCAGCTCACCAACACAAATAGAAATTAATTCTGTGGGAAACTCCGTCTACGATCGAGTCATGGCCGTGCCTTCTGGCTGGGTCATGCACCAGATGTAGACGAGACTGGCTGACTTTTCGGCTGCTCAAACAACGTCTCTGGTTTTTGATGAAGCCTGACAATTTCTGTGATAAAAACTTAACAGCCTTCTTCTCTTTCTTGCATAAAACAGTCATCAATTTTGGCCATTTCTATCGGCAATGAATTACTGACTTAAGCCCCACCTATTTGTGCATTATGAAAAAATGAATAAGACAAAGTGTGCAGGCACAAACTACAAAGGCAATAAAGAAACCATGATAAGCAAATATTTACAGACACAGTGACTGAACATTTCACAATCACAATGGAACAAAACACTACCTGTACATTTGGGGGGGGATAAGAGATACTAACACATTTCAATAACACATGCTAGATGACATGATAACAAAAGCAGGTAAGATCATGCAGGGCGTTGGGTTAGCTTAGAGCAGATGAACTCTTACCACCAGTGGGGTTAGCTGATCTGGATCCTTTGTATGGTGATGCACCAAAGAACAGGTGAAAAGTAGCTAGTTACAAAAGCAGCCCTATGACATGTTTACCCAGCAAGCACCAGGCAAAATGTAAATCATTAGTGCACATGATAACGCAGCCTTTCAGAGGACATTACTGGACTGGAATATACATCAGCAGTTTCAGATGGATGTCCCTCTGTGATCAGATTAATTAAAAATAAACAGAACACAGGCCATTATTTGGCCATGAATAAGAAAAGCCATGCCAAACTTCAGGAGAATGCTTTCCTGAAAATGAAGCCGTGTTCATACGTAGAAATGGCTCGTTCTGTGTAAGAGGATAAGTGACAGTTTAGGAGGACTTACGTTGGGACTGAGACACCACCTTGGCTCTGGTTCTGCCTCGGCTGTCCGTTACCGTAGCGTTCGCACCGACAGTAGTCCCAGAGCTTTGCCGCCTTGTGCGCACACGACCTGCACAGAACGTAAGCAGGATAGAGTGAGTGGGAAGGATCAGTAGACAGAGTGGATGGAAGGAATAAGGAGAAACCGGGCTTAATAAAGGACAGACAGACAAAAACTCGGGTATGGACTTAATGGGGACATTACGGAAAAGTCACTTTTACAGATCTTGCTCACATACAACTTGGTACCTGGACCAACACACAAACTATGAATATCAGACTGGCACCCTGTGTAGCACTGGTCCCCGCCTTGCACCCTGTGCTGCAGGATGGACCCAACCCTCTGCGAGTCTGAACTGGATTAAGCGGATATAAACAGTGAACTAAAACTTACATTTGTTTGGTAGGAATCTACGTTTCGGCAACATTATTAAGAAGGTAAATCAGTAGGTTACTACTGCCTGGTAAGGGCTGGTGTAACATGCAGACAGTCATGCACAAGTAGAGATAACACTAACGTTAGCTGAACTTCACACACAGGGAAACAAAGAACATTGCAGGTAGCCCTCCAAAGAACAGATCTGAGGTCAAGACACACAGATAAACAGATACACAAATCTTACCATCTGTTTTACCAGCAGTACCATCTTTGGGGCAAAAACAAAAGCAGGGGAGTGCAGGGGTGAAGAGAGGCAGAGGTTAGAGTCAGTTAAGTGTGGAAGACAGGGATGTAACTCGTGATAGGGCTTGTGTGGAAGGCAAAGCAGAATTATGACTGCAAGTAGGGGAACAAAAGCATGTGCTGTGTTCAAAATCGTACCCGTTAAGGGACTAAAACAGTGAGAAACTATATTAACCCACTTAAAGACCAAAGAAAAAAGATGCGACTAGGTCTGTTAAGCAATCAATTAAAACACCCCCACTAAGGGGGGAAATATTTCGAGCACATGCAAGGACTTGACAGATCAGAATAAGAAAATATGGACAGGATTTTCTTAGGAAACACCTAAACGCTACCAACAGCTTAAAAGCAAACCAGTTAACCCTTCACGTCTTATCTAGAGCACTAATGGTTATTTGTTCCTCATCAGAGCACAGCTTAATAGCATCGAAGGTGGCCATCAACTATATTAATGAGCTGCTGTGACCATAAAAGCCAATGAGTTTTATGAACTTTTCATTAAAATTCTGTAATTAATGTTCAGAGTGGAGAAAATAAATAGAGACAAGATTTAATATCTGGGTACTCTGAGCTGTGCACTTGGAGCCTTACCCAGGGAAGCATAAGATCCTGGAGGCAGGGCTGCTGCCGAGCTGAAGGGGGAAGGCGAGGGCACGGCAGACACAGTGGGCATGCGAGACTTGGCACTGGAAGCAGCATTCACGTCGATGTCGCTTCTCGAGCGCTGGAGTGAGCCAGGGGTGGAGGGTCCTCTGGAGCTCACTACCTTACCTATACAACAAATAAAAGCACTAAAGATCAGCTCTTGATCAAATCCAGTGCTGAAAAATGACATGTTTTTGCTTACATGTAATTGAGACTTAAGAAATTCAAAAACAACAGAATGACAACAATAACGACAACCAATTTGGATTATTCATTTAATTAGCTACTGTGCAGGACATTATCTCATGTGCCAGGTATGTTGGTAAACCGCACGATTGCACTTGGACACATTACACAATGTCACACTAATGAACAAGGTCATGTCCGAGATCACTTACCAACTGTTCCAATTCTGGTCCCTTTGTAAGTTAGTGTTATATATTACATGATCACGTCCATACTAATCATTACAAGTACTTTTTTCACTTGCAATGAAAATGCTGACATGGCAACCCAACATGATTTACCAAATATTTTATTAATTTTAACACTTTATTCGCTTGTCTAGCCTGTGTTTTCCGACACTGTAGAGACAAGTGAATGCAAAATTTTAAAAAGTACCATAAAGGTATTTATGTGAATACTAGTGCGTTATGGTCTATTGGAACTTCAGAACCTTACTTGATTTTTATGATGAGTAGTTTATTCAGGGAAATCTAGAAGACCATGGTGAAACTGTTTACCGTATTTTCCGAGCTATAAAGCGCACTGGATTATAAGGCGCAATATCAATAATCGACTTCTAACGGATCTATTTTCATACATAACGCGCACCGGGTTGTAAGGCGCATTAAATGAAACAAAACTCATAAGTTCTGTCAGAAGCTCAGTTTGGTCTTTACCTGGCGCAGGGCGTCTTCTTGCTTCCTCCACTTCCGTACCATTGATTCGTTAATGTTGAATTCTCTCACAGCTGCTCTATGACCATGTTGTACTGCGTGACTGATAGCGTTGTGTGTTTGAAATCCGCTTCGAAAATAAATGAATGAAATGCACCTACCCTAATGGCTGAAGCACATACCGTATTATCTTCCCGCTATGCTGCGCAACTATGGTTACCGTAAGATTCGTAACTTGCCAAGGCCGTGCTTTAAAACATTTTGACAGATTTATGAGCGCCGTGTACCATCTACAATCGGTTCTAGGTCAGAAAGCACAACCAGAATTAATTCATACATTAGACGTACCGCATTTTAAGGTGCACTGTCGTTTTTTGAGAAAATTAAAGGATTTTAAGTGCGCCTTATGATCCGAAAAATACAGTACATTTTCCTGGCAAGAGTCCTTCATTAAACGTTGTTTAAAAAGGTCTGGTTTCTGTTCTCTCTTATTTGTGCTCTCTTGTGGAACGATGTGTACATAAGCAGAGAAATTAGTTTTGGTACAACGTCTTAAAAGCCTACACAAAAATATTGATAAATATTAGTGACAGGTGATTTTGGGGGAAAAAAAACAAACAAAACAAAAAAAAAAACACCAGCATCAGCCGACATCTGCACTTTTGAGGCCAATATTCAAAAATAGTGGGAAAAAATGAACTAACAGCTCATAAACTGGGACTTCTTAGTGACTAACAACAAAGAGATGCTGAGATTCAGTGAGGGTGGGGTCATTTATGAGCAGATGAAAACTTTATTTCCAGCATTAAAACTACTTTAACTGGACCTGGGATTAAACAAAATGATGCTGCTACCATTGCAAGTAGAGCAAAAAAACATTTTTTATGTATTAAAAAAAAAGTGCAAACAGGGAAAGTGAATTTATAGCTTAAATGTTCATTTAAGTTCAGCAATTTGGTGTCTCATTTAGCGTTATTAGTTTTATCATTGCAAAAATTTAAATTGTGATATCGGCATTACGTCGACCATGGATCACCCTGCTCTCTAAATATCGGCATCGGCCATTAAAAACTCATATCGTTTCACCACTAATACATATTGCAGATTCAGATTAAACACATCTTGTAAAAGAACAATAAAAAAAATCACCATCAAATATAATCCTGCATGTATGCAGCTCTAACAGACAGACTTGAAAGACACTTACTTCTGCTCATGCTTCCTCCTATGGTGCTCCTCACAGACAGCGGTCGACTGATAGAAGAAAGACCAGGCAGTCATACAATAAGTGACATCAACAGTTTTGATTAATCATTTTAATTAATTATGCTCAAGGTTGCATAAAATGGCAGAGAAAAGGGTCTGAGAGACTGTTGGGAACAGTATGAGCAAAGTCTTGTAGACTGCTGGGCCAAAAAAAGGGCCAAACCCAAAACTGCAAAATCAGTGTTATTCCACTGAATGGTAATGTTTCCCAGTTTGTGTTTAGCGTGAGACCAAATATTTTCTCTATAGGGTTCATATCTGGTCTGACCAAGCCAAAAAATCCAAGCCTGATAAACTGTGGCATATTACTAATAACTAATCTAAGAAAGAAAAAAAAGGATATTTTGGAAGATTCTAAACACCCAGACGTGTGCCAATTTGAACATTAGATCAAGCATTTAAATCTCTTCATGATTTTATATTTGTGCACAGGACAACAATGTATGTGAATTTCCCTATTTCCAATTTAATATAAATAATCCAACCCATGAAATTGTTGCTTAAGAGCTCAATAGCAGCTCGGCAGTGCTGGGATTTGAACACAGGACCTTCAGGTCAGTAGTCCAGTGACTTAACCATTGTGCCACAGAACACAAGTAATTCAAATGATGTCACACTTTTCATGAGGCAATAAAGTAGATGCCAGATGATATAATTGCCTAATATTCAGCATGGAAACACCAAACAAGCAATGATGGCATCAGCTCCTTCTGCCTTGGTTGTTAAAGTCTTAAAGGTGAACAAAGAGATTGTTCTGGACTAATATCAGGATAAAATATGATGGCACCCATTCACGTTTTGAGCCCTGGTCCGGAGCGTACCGGAATCCATTGGGTGCAGGTGAAAGTTCTCCCAGTCTGTCACAGAATTTGAACCCAAGTCCTCAGGGAGTGCTATTTATAGACTACCAGACCTATGATGGTCTTGCCTCCAAGCCAAAAGAACCTGCCCAAAGGATGCCCCAATTAGCCTTAAGAGTATCACACAAGGGAGGGGATAGGGGACGAGCATCATAGCCAGTCCAACACACAAGCCCCGTACCACACCACGACCTTCATGTTAGAAAACAAGTCTAGGGTCTTCAGGAACTACTGTTTCCAGAGCACCAAGAGCTGCCATGATGTTTCCCATATAAAAATGCTTTTACACATTAGGGCTTCCCATTGGCCAGTTGTTCATTATATTCACTAATTAGGTTCTGCATATAGGCTCTTATTAAACAATTATACTGCAAATCTCAAATTCTAATATGCAAGGCTCATTTGTTTACTGCATTCTTCCAAAAGTTTGTGTCTCACTTGAGGCTCTCCTGAGAGCTGGAGGAGGAACGGTCCGACTGAGGCAGTGACACTACGCTGTCAGAACTCTTCAGGTAAGACTGGATGGCCTTCTGATATGCCGACTCCAGTGCCTGGAACAGGTGCTCTGCCTCCCGACTGTAGTGGCCATGGAATCCCCAATAACACCTGAAAAAGTACAAGGTCAACTATCCATGTCTTTCTCTCAACGTGGAACATAAAACAATGCAAATCCAAACTCAAGTGCACAAAAATGCTTTACAGACTTACTTTCTTGCTATGGACCGAGCCTCCGAGTCAGCATCATGGATTCCTTTCTTGATGGTCTCAGTGAGAACTGCAACATGTCTGGGATAATATGGAAACATGGTTAAACAATCAAAGCAAAACAAACAAATCCAACAAGCAGGTTTCCCAGGTGTTTTGAATCGTCTCAGACTTTGTACTGGACCTTTCACGATTCCCAGTACACAGCAAAAGCAGCCCAAAGAGGAAAAAGGGAGCGGGGCAACCCAGCACTCCTTATAAAAGGGCTACAGGGAGTATTGCCATGGAAACAGTAGGGACGCATGGTTGCTGCTCAGCGCTGGCTCATCAATTAAGACCCCTGAAAAGACTCATCCGTCGCCCATTCAGCCAAGACAAGTGACAAGCTACAAGCCACCGAAGCCGGGCTGAGGGATTAAAGTACGCAACTCCCATGAACTCATGGGGATATAGAACCCAGCTGATTTTCAACAAGACTCTATTACAATTACCATTTATTTGATTCATTCTCTCTGCTCTGGCTAAGGACTCACCTCTCTAGTGTGTTTGTCTGCCATTCTTGCAACAACAGGTCTAAAAATTCATAACATCGCCTAAGTGGGAGAAAAGGTGTTATTATTAACCTCAATACAATCAGACGTATCACAAATAACATGAGTTAGTCTCAAGCCATACTAATAGATGAATTAATCCTACCTTCGAACAGCTACTGATTTAGATGTGCAGTTACTGGTGATGATGGGGATTAGACGAGGATAGTGTGTATGCTGAAAATAAGGGGGGGGGGAACAGTTACACAAGGTTACTGATTGATACTGCAGCTGGTCAGCTATAGTTTTAAATAAGAAAGAACGCCATAGCAACTTTGATGTTACATTTACTTTATCCATTTGTTTTTACATATATATATATACATTTTCAAGCCCATAGACTATAATTATGAGCATGGGCAAAAAACTTTGTGTTTATTCTTATCAGCTGAAGGGCTGTTTGCATGTGAGGGGGGCTAATGTATATCTAAGGCTAATGTCCACACGTACACAGGTATTTTCTAAAACAGGGGTTTTCAAATTAGTTTATAAAAAACATCGCGTCCACACAAGCACTGTTTAAACAAAAAACTTCGTCCGCATGAAAACGCAAAAACGCACAAAGTCGCTGTCAAGAGCAATGCCAAACCAGCAGTCCTATATGCCGACAACAGCAACGACAACAGCAACGTCCTATGCATACGAACATTTTCTCGCCATTCTTCTTCAACAACCACTTCGTTTTCAAAGCTGTCACACCAACGAGAGGTCCGATATATAATGTATAAATATTTTTTAGATTAGATTCAACTGTACTGTCATTACACATGTACAACGCAACGAAATGTAGTTTAACATCTAACAAGAAGTGCAATAAGCAGCAATGTGTCGGAATGTACCATATTGTCCACATGTACAATAAATAAAAAATATATATAAATCGGCTCACAATCAGGAACCGGCTCCCGTCGTTCATTTCAAAGAGCCGACTCTTAGAGCCGGATCGGTCGTGACCGACACATCACTAATGGATATAGTAGTGACCTCCGTAGCGTTTTCTGACGCCTCTGTTCTTCAGTGTAATGAAAAAGTAATAATTGTAAATGTATTTGTAGATCTGTAACAAGTTCGGTCAGCAGTGGTACAGCTGGCACTATTTTGGCTACGTCCGCTATTGCACAAAATCGCCTCATGTAAACAAAGGAGATACAAAGTGACGTTACAATCAAAAAACTCCGTTTCCCCAGTCCACACCACAACGCTGAAAACGGAGTTTCTGAAAATCTCCACCCTGGAAGGAGTTTTCCAAAAAGTCCGTTTTCAGTGACCTAAAACGCCGTTTTCGTGTGGACGAACGGTCAAAACATATAGGAAAAGCTACATTTTTAAAAACATCCGTGTTCGTGTGGACAGGGCCTAAGTTTACAAAAAGTGATCCCCTCAAAACTAACAAAAAAAAACAAAAAAAAAAACAACAACAGTTGAACATTAAAACATTTTTCATTTTTTAAAGACTTCAGGTACAGAACAAATAAAAATGTTCTGTGAGGGCTATCAAAGGTGGTGAAAAAAGACAACTCAGCCCTTCATTACCCTTCAAGTAGTGTTGTAGTTCTCGTGTCCGGTCTCGATCTCGATCTCAAACTCATTTCGATCTCAGAACATTTACATTTACAGCATTTAGCAAACGCCCTTACCCAGAGCGACTTACAATTGGTACAGTCTTACAATCCAAGCAAATTGTGGGTTAAGGGCCTTGCTCAAGGACCCAACAGTGGCAGCTTGGCAGAGGTGGGACCTTTTGGTCCATAGTCCAGTACTTTAACCACTAGGCTACCACATTTATAGGCTACACACACACTATTAAACATCAATAATCCATTCAAACAGAATAAATCAGTAATTTCTCTACATGCCTAAATGAAAATCTGCACTCAGATTGGCTAACAGGGAAAAATAAGCTACTGCTCTTACCGTTCAGTATAAAATGCATGGATGTTTTATTTTCAATCGTCTGACATTAAGACTCGCTTTACTTTACCACTTCGCAAAATCTGGATTTATCATCATCATCATCATCATCACATTTAATAATAAAAATGGCTAGAATGGATGTTGTTGGCTGTATCCAGGTTGACTTAGTGGTGACTTCTGATTAAGTTTGACAGAAGAAGGGAAACAAAACCATCACTTACTTCCAAACGTTTATATACATCACCTTTTAATGTGACTAAGTCTATAATATAATAATACTTAATAATAGTTTGAAGCTATTCATTATTACCTATTATTAAATATAATATTCTTCATTAATAGTTACATTATATAATGAATGTAAAGTGAATGACAAACTAACTTTTTCCATTTTCTTGTTTTTATTCTCATACGATGAAAAAAATCTTTAGTCTCAGGCTCTTCCAGTCTTGGTCTTGACCTCAACACTACCTTTAAGCATGGTAAAATTTGTTGAACACCAGCAACAAATAAAACTAAAACATCTACTGATCCAGTATACTGATCCAATGCAAGCATGACGTCCAAACATTTAGTCTTTAAAATGAATACATTTGTTTATGAGGTGACTACACGGTCCTCAATGTCCATGTTCCACTAAAGAGCAACTTTCTGAAGTTTTCAGCAGTACCACTTACTCTTAAAATGAGACGGATGGCGGCCACACCTGATGTAGCCATGACTTTAGCGCTGTTGGGCACGAGATTGAGCAGCGTGGGCATAATGTTCTCCGCTCCATGGTCAAATTTGTTTTTCAACACAGAGGACAAGTGTCTACGAGGACAGAGAGAAGCAACGCGTGAGACACTTGATTACAGGAACAGACAAGAAATGTATCATGCAGACATGTCGATGACAGTAAAGCATGTAGCCTGTTCTCACATCCATCATCCAACTACTTATTAAGAAGGAAAATTCAAGTCTACGTTCCACTCATTTCACATCCACATCATCAGAAACACATTTCCAGAGAAAATTATTAAAGATCGA
The DNA here is from genome assembly GCA_025084515.1 of Ancistrus triradiatus. NCBI lineage: Eukaryota > Metazoa > Chordata > Actinopteri > Siluriformes > Loricariidae > Ancistrus > Ancistrus triradiatus. The sequence goes on along the minus strand of JAJAGP010001659.1, from coordinate 71,732 downwards.
CACAGGAACATGCTCTATCACAGAAATACCAGTAAGACATTTTAAACTAATTTTAAAATGCCAGCATTAAAAACACATGACGGAGCTTCTGATATCTGAATCTAATGAAGGCTTAGGGTTCACCATCTATCAATGTAAAGCTCGAGTTAGTGTCTATAGCTAAGTGATGCATCACATGGCCTAGTAAACTTAAACACACACCCCAAAGTAATGCAGGCCTCCCGGACTACTTGTGAGCGCAAGTCTTTTGCAGAGAGCTTGAAGGCAGCTTCCATAAGTCGGAGCTGTTGAAGGAATATTTCGTGTTCAGTGGCTCCAGCCAGGACGAGTGAGCGCACCTTTTTCAGCTGGCGAAAAACAAAAAGGCAAAAACCTCTCATTTTTCATTGTGACAATTTGATACAAACAAAATCCTGATAAAACATTGTCTGTTGGTTGTGAGAACTTACAGCAACTACTCTGTGCTCCCAGTCGTGTTTGTCATCTGATAAGACCTCACGGATTTTCGCCAGAGAGTCTTCCAGTTCTCTGCTGGAGTAGATCTGCCACAAAAACACTTGTTAAGGAAGCACACGCTTCAAGCATGCAGTGTTAATATTGACAGCGTATTTTAAGTTAGGTTTCGTTGAAGTCTTTTGACAAAAAGGTAATTTAGTCTGTCATAATTTAGTCATCTGAATTGTTTTTAGTTTTAGTCTAGGTTTCGTCGACAAATTATAATAACATTATAGTCGACTGAATCTATAGTGGCTTTAGTTACTAAAATATGAAATGTAAACGTTGCAGTACATAAATGCTTTAACATTTCCCTTTCAAAATGAAACATCTACATGCATGCATCGATAATAAAAGTATACATTACAGTGGTTATAACTCAATTTCCATCATAGATCTGCTTCAAACTCGGTGTGGACACTCATGAGATATTGTAGAATAGAATCGAGTTAGAATAAATGATATATGAGCTTTATTAAACATATAAGATCGGATATTATATAACTCTTGCGTAGGGCCGCAACTACCATTTTTTTAATAATCGATTAATCAGTCGATTATTTTTTCGATTAATCGGGTTTTAAAAAAAAAACCTTTCCATGTCTTTATTCAGAGATATAACATTAAATAGCAGAGCAAATAAGTGCTTACAATAAATGAATAATAATAAATTACATTTATTAATAAATTAAAATAACAAATTAAATAATAAAGAAAAATAAGTGCATCTCTGATGCAAACACTACATACAACTCATTCATGCTCTTTCTTTAGGAACTTTGCATTGCAAGCCAAAAATGTTAGCATGTCAACATGCTCCTGGCTAAAGCTGGCTCTCTTTTTAGAGACTATATTTCCTGCCGCAGAAAATTGACGCTCAGACAGTGTTGAAGTAGGAATGCATAAATCGGACTTGGCTAGCCTGGCCAATATAGGATATCTGTCTCTTAACTCCATCACTGTCATTATCCAGCTAACAAACATCAACCCTGCTATTCCATTTCGCACAGTGTGAGTGCGCCGTTACGTTTCTTCACTTCAAACGGAACAAACTCAGGATATTGTGGTGACTTGCGCTGTTGCTGAGCTCTAGTGATGGGAATTTTGGCTCTTGAGAGAGCCGGTTCTTTTGGCTCTACTCACTAAAAAGAGCCGGCTCTTTCGCCTCCCAAGTAGCACTTTAGATTTTTTGTAGCTTAATTTATTACCAAATTATGTGTAAGTGCCGCAAGTAACGTAAGCGGATATGATAAGTGGAGGGACACACAAATCATGTGACACAACGAATCAATAATGAAATTCGTTGTCGACACGTTTAATAATCGATTATTATCGATTTTATCGATTCGTTGTTGCAGCCCTACTCTTGCAGTTCTTTGAATGCACTGTATAGGGACATTTCAGCTCCTACGTCAGGGCAGGCACTTTTCTCAGTACATAGGATACACGCAAGACTACGGCGACTGGCCCAGACATAGTGACACGAGTGTATAGTGATTGGTCTAGACAAGTGCCTATGTTGATGGCAACTGCCATTTTTACTATACATGTGTACATCATTGGCCATATAAACAACGGATCCTTGCGCTTAAAACAGAAAAACAGCATAGATAACTGGACTAAGTGAAATCCAGGCTTTACTGAGCCTATATTTGACAGAATAGGGGCTGGGGGTTGGTTCTTCCCAAATTAGTCCCTACAAATGTTTATGATGAGGCGAAAGCACCTGGTTTCAAATGCTCAGCCGCATGGTTCACATCCCACCTCTGGTGATTTTTGTTTGTTTATTTGGTTTATTTCAAGCCACTTTCAGCAACAATGGCTATTTAACGACAGACAAGGTTACATCAATACACAAGGTTTCATCCAAACTAGTCATACGTACTCAGATTGGGCCAATTTAGTGTAATCAATTAACCTAATGACTGTCTTTGGGCTGTGGAAGGAAAAGAGCACCCGGAGTAAGGGCATATACACACATTAGGCAAACTAAAAGCAGGGTTTGTTTGACTTGTCTGAGCGTTCTGTATTGTGCCGGGGCGCAGCATGCTGGACCGCACTTGAGCACGCTTGTAGAGGTGGCTCAGGCACTGATCACTGGACTCGAGCACGGAACATCGCGTAGACTGCCTCCGTAAGAAATCTTCTTATACATGCAGCATGAGAATCCAAAAATCAGAGTACATTTATTAAAATGCCTGAGAGGGCTGCTTGTCAGCGGCCAAAGACGAAAACAAAAAAAAAATCCCACAAAGTACGTATAACCACGAAGTCCGCTGTGCTGTGCAAGCCTGTCTTTACTATGTTGATGAAGAAAGCATGCCCTGGTTGAAGAAGGCATTGTGAGCACAGACCAGTGGGGAGTGGGTATGGGGCAATTGTGCTCTGGCCTGTGTGGATTACTGGAAAAAATGAGGTCTTTCAATTATGGAACTGTGTTTCTGATGCTGGTACGACTTTTGCAGTTCCTGGAGCCGTTACATCCAGGTATGTGTTTGTATGGTTTTGGTTCCTGACACTATACAGTCCAGACGGTTGCGCTCCATAGAGTTTCTGTTGTCAGTGTCTATTCACCAGATAACTTCCCAGCTGGTTTTTGAGGGTGTACTCACATTGAGCACAGCTGCCTTGAACTGCGCCAGAGTGCGTTCGTCGCCCCCTCCCCCTTCGCGCCCTGGCTCCAGCTCAGGCGGACGAAATGCTTATACTTACGATGTGTTTTTTCCCCCACTTTGTGCGCGCTGAGACACAGCCCTAATACCCCTTATGCACGTCGAATGAATCTAATGCATTGATTATGTGGCACACTGATTTTCGTCTTCTCGTGCTGCACGTAAGAAGATTTTTACTGAGTCAGCTGACGCCGTTTTCTGCTCTGGAGCACGAAACATTACTGCTTTGTTTCTTGTCTAGTTGAATCGTTATGCTGTCATCAGCCCAAATCTCAAGTAAACAATTCACCTCAGCCGCAGACCACAGTGAACCCTTCACCGCAATGTTTGTGTATTGAAACAATCGCACAATCGGCGTCATCGTCAATTGCGCCAGAGCGCTCTGGCCCGCCTCTTTCAAGTGCGCCCGAGGGCACGATAGGGAGCATTTACACTAGTCAAACAAAACAGACTTGGGGTGTACTCACTAGGCAATTCGATCCACACTCTGCCATGTTTGAGACCCAAGCGTGGTTCAAATTGCCTAGTGTGAGTACACCCTGAGTCTCAGTGCTCCTCAGAGTGGGGGGGTGGGTCTTATCAGAGGCCAGAGGATTGCTCCATAATCAGATCAGCTTGTGTCATGTGACGCCGACCAGGGATCCCCACATTACAGAAATAATACGTGATGAAGAAGTACCGAGTGCGTATACACGCACTTAATAATCCTATAATGATCATATTTCTGCAGATATCCGATTATTCAAGTGGACATGTATACAGCAATTCCGATCTAGAAATCCGATAAAGAGAGCTGGATTTCACCACAGTAATAGGATTAAATGTAGCATGTATACCAGTAACCCGATTATAATCGGAGTTTTCAGATTGCGCACGTGCAAATGCGTTCCGGTCTGCATATTTCCAAAGACTTGGTTTTATTTGGATTCTTTTTCCATTGACTTTAGCGGGTTTTTCTCACTGGATCTGGCAACCCCGGAATTAAACACGCCACAGAATTAAAGGTAGCAAAACGGCTATCGAACACCTTGGGGAAACTCAAAAATGCAGTATATACAGGAGAAAATGAATAGTTTCACGATTTAAGACTAAAGTTCGAAGTTCGTCACATCTTTCTGTGATATTATTTGCTGGTTGCAAAGCAGAAATCCGATTACTGCCCGAGTCATGTAAACCCGAAGGTTTCTCAATCTGGTTACTCAAGTGCATGTATATTCGTTAATCGGATTATTGACTAAATCTGATTTTCTGCAGTCATCGTATTAAGTGCACTTTTACAATAATGATTAAAATAAGAAGTTAATTTTGAAAAAGTAATACATTTATTCTGTTAAAGCTTACGTCATGTGTAGTGCTTTTACATGCAACAAATTATAGAGAGACAAACAATAGCATGCAAAAAATGTGAGTAGAGTATGAAAGCCCTATTTAATTTACAAATAGTAAAGTCCACTGCATCGTACTGAATGCAATTTTGTATTTTTACACTTCAGATTAAGTGCATGCATGTGTCTTACCTGCACACTGGGAACATCTTCAAAGGCCTTAATGAAATCTTCCTCATCAACAGCCCCAGCACTGGCTCCCTCTTTCCCTGTGGCACAGACACTTACACTCAATGGACAAAATCACAATGCAATAGTACAGAGCACCTGGTCACCTGGTCTATATACATACACACACATACACATATACACACACACACACACACACACACACACACACACACACACACACATATATATATATATATATATATATATATATATATATATATATATATATATATATATATATATATATCTATATATATATAT